>OOFB01031252.1:0-19931 GCA_900323305.1 Trachyrincus murrayi
TACCAGGGCTGTCATGTTAGGAACTCATGTAGCAAGCAGCAGGACCGAGGCTGTTCTGGACAGACGACAAGCAATAACAAATGCCTGTGCAGAGGAACTCTCTCTCTGTGTGTGTGTGTGTGTGTGTGTGTGTGTGTGTGTGTGAGTTGGGTTAGTATGTGTGTGTGAGTGTGTGTGTGTGAGTTGGGTTAGTATGTGTGTGTGAGTGTGTGTGTGTGTGTGTGTGTGTGTGAGTTGGGTTAGTATGTGTGTGTGTGTGAGTTGGGTTAGTATGTGTGTGTGAGTGGGGTTAGTATGTGTGTGTGAGTTGGGTTAGTATGTGTGTGTGAGTTGGGTTAGTATGTGTGTGTGTGTGTGTGTGTGTGTGAGTTGGGTTAGTATGTGTGTGTGAGTGTGTGTGTGTGTGTGAGTTGGGTTAGTATGTGTGTGTGTGTGAGTTGGGTTAGTATGTGTGTGTGTGTGTGTGTGTGAGTTGGGTTAGTATGTGTGTGTGTGTGTGTGTGTGTGTGTGTGTGAGTTGGGTTAGTATGTGTGTGTGAGTAGGGTAAATGTTTTTATTTTAACGGCCCACATTTGAACCTGCGGGGTTTCCTCCCAGCCTTCGGTAACGCCAAAACCATCCGCAACGACAACTCCAGCCGCTTCGGGAAGTACATCGACATCCACTTCAGCAAGGGGGGGGCCATCGAAGGGGCCCGCGTCGAGCAGTACCTCTTGGAAAAGTCCCGCGTGTGCCGACAGGTAGGAACATGGATCATGTTCACAATGACAATTCAATACCAAGCGTGCCATAATCAAGTCGTGTCCCCGCCTCCATCAGACTCAGTGGACCTACATTTTCAATACTCTGTGTTTCATCCCAGATGTTGTTGTCCTTGGCTGTTTGAATTAAAAACCGGGTTGTCTGTTTAAGTTTGTGATTGTGATACATTGCCTCACCGTCACCCCGGTCACGTTCTGTAGGCCCCAGAGGAGAGGAACTACCACATCTTCTACTATATGCTGGTGGGAATGACCCCTCAGCAGAAGACCAAGCTGTCTCTGGGAAACGCTGCAGAGTACAATTACCTCACCATGGTACTCCATTTACTCAGCGCCTTCATGAGGATAAGCACCGCAGCGCTAAATCACAGTCTCCACAAACATAAAGAAACGGCTTCTAAATTAAATGTCTAGCTTAAATAAAACAACTATCTAGGTTAAATTAAACTTATCTTAAACAAAAAGAAGCTGTCTTGGTTGAATAAAACAGCTATTCAAGCTAGTCATTTCATAGATAATGGTAATAATTATAATATTGCTAATTTGATTTTCAGGGGAAGTGCACGAGCTGTGAAGGGCGCGATGACATCATGGAGTACACCCACTTCCTGTCAGCGTTGAAGATCCTGATGTTCTCCGACAACGACTCCTGGGAGATCTCCAAACTCCTCGCCGCCATCCTGCACCTGGGCAATGTCAAGTTTGAGGGTCGGCCAGTGGCTCCTTTATGAAATATGTCTACATCAACACACCGTGTCTATAACCAGGACGTTTGGAACAAAATCTGGTTAAATCTTTGTAATTTGTTCGCTCTCGTCCTTCACCATAATTCAAGGTACCAATATGAATAACCTGGAAGGCTGTGACATCATGGAGTCATCTCATTTCAACATGGCAGCAAAGCTCCTTGAGGTAAGAGTTCCTATGAGGTCTCGCCGGCCACGCTTGTGTGGTTAATGATTTTGATTAAGCCGTCACAAGCCATCTTACGATCAAAACCTACCCACTGGTGACATCACATGAACCTTCCAGATTACCCGGTGGACTGTACCAACTGGTAGGTTCGATCTACCCGCCCTACATCTGGGTGGACACTCCAAAATGCGATGTCACTCGTGGGTAGATTTTGAAATGGCTCGTAATGGCTAATCTACACTCCCCCCCCTCGGTGGTGAAACAGGGGCCCTTTAACATCAGCTAGAGAAGTGTAATAATACAAAAGGGAAGCCATTGATGTGCAGCAGGTCTGAGAGCCATGGCACCCTGCTTGTTGTCCTGGTGTTCAGGTGAACCCTAGGGTGTTGGAGAAGAGCTTGACCCAGAGGTCCTTCCAGACCACCCTGGATAGGGTGACCAAGCCTCTGACCTCCGAGCAGGCCCAAGACGGCAGGGACGCCTTCGTCAGGGTAACGGCAAACCACCAGACACATACACACACTGTTTTATGTATGGAATAGAAGATGTTTTAGTAGATTTTTATATTTTTAATGACTTTCTTATTATTGTCCTGCACTTTCTGCTGTTACACCCACATTTACCGTCAGGGATAAGTAACGTAAATGTCATCTTCTCTTATCTTAGAAGACACTCACAAGTCACTAGGTGTGGATCCTAGTGACTTATCCTAGGGATTTATTCTGAGGTCAGGTGTTAGGAACTCAAACTAGTTGACATTAAGAAGGTACTTGCTTGCCCTGTTGTCTCTGGCCAGGCCATCTACGGACGTCTGTTCATCTGGGTGGTGCACAAGATCAACGCCGCTGTGTTCAAACCCCTTCCTGAAGACAGCGAGGAAGTCCACCAATGCATCGGTTTGCTGGACATCTTCGGCTTTGAGAACTTTGTGAAGAACAGGTTTGTCAACAACAACAACAACAACGACGACAACGCCAGCAGTACTGTAAATGCACTGTTTCTCACGCTTGTTTTGGTTTTGCCCGTCTGTGGGGGTCTTTGTGGGGTCTTTGTCCGCTGGGCCGTAGCTTCGAGCAGCTGTGCATCAACTTTGCCAACGAGCAGCTGCAGCAGTTCTTTGTTCGTCACGTGTTCAAGCTGGAGCAAGAGGAGTACACCCGCGAGAACATCGTCTGGACGCACATCGTGT
The DNA here is from genome assembly GCA_900323305.1 of Trachyrincus murrayi. Lineage (NCBI taxonomy): Eukaryota > Metazoa > Chordata > Actinopteri > Gadiformes > Macrouridae > Trachyrincus > Trachyrincus murrayi. Next base: position 2,867 of record OOFB01031252.1, read on the forward strand.
ACAACGACAACCAGAACACTCTGAATGTGCTCGCCAGCAAACCGCTCAACATTCTGTCGCTCATCGACGAGGAGAGCAGCTTCCCAAAGGTGGCCGTCGCTCTCCTGTAACCCTTGTGTTCTTTCAGTGTGACATTGAGGTTTTCGTTGTACAAAAAGGGCGGGAAACATTTGAATAACTCCCAGAATCCTCCATCCCACCCCACGACTTCATCCAAAAGTGCAATAAATGTATCGCATAAAATGAATTCAGCCTACCCGGACTCACAGGAGTCACAAGGATTTGTTTGTTTTAGACGACGTGTAGGCCTACAACAGTAAATAAGATAAGAGGCTAAACTTTCTCAACTATCTGTTCTCCTTTAGGGAACAGATGCAACCATGATGCAGAAGATCAACAAGGAACACGGGAAGGGAGAGATTTACATCCCGCCCAAGAACGACTACGAAAAACACTTTGGAATCAATCACTTCGCTGGCGTTGTCTTCTACGACTCCCAAGGTGAGAACAAGTTAGAGGGTGGCTGTGAGTTTTTGTTGACCTTTCGTATGAAAGTGCTTGTTTTTATGAAGTCTGAAACTTGTTTTGATGATTTTTCTTGTAATGAACAGAATTGAAGAAAAATATCATTCGGAACTAAATTCTCCTGAACTTTCTATGAAACCTGAAACTTTGATTTTTCTCTGATGCAACAGAATTGAAGAAAAAAGATTCTTCCGTTTGTATTTCTCCCCCCTCATGTGTTTTCAGGTTTTCTGGAGAAGAATCGCGACGCCCTCAGCTCCGATGTGATCGAGCTGGTAGAAACGTCAGCCAACCAGCTCCTCAAACAAGCGTTCGAGTCCGATCTCTTGTCCGGACCCACGAAGAACAGCGGTAACCCTCGAATGACCATCAACACCCCCAAAAACTCCCTCAGGGTGAGTGCTACGATGCTAGCTTTAGCTCATTCTAACATGAAGGGATGAATACTGACTCTGAAAACTAGCTATGGCGTTGACGGGTTTGTGCTGTGTTGTATTTGTTGTTAATTAAAAAAAAGATAAGGTAAGGGGAGATAAGGTGAGATAAAATAACATGTGATGAGATAATCATTTCTGTCTTAGATTGCCATGGCCCTTGAGCTAGGCACTTCAAACCAAGAGTTTAACAGAGAGTTAACAAAAGAGCTAAATATAATTAAACTAAAGAGGTAGCCAAAGAGTTAAATAAAGTGTAAAATGAAGCATTAACTAAAGAATTACACAGAGGTAAACAAAGAGTTAAACAGAGAGTTCACTAATAGAGTTGAGAAGTTAAGCAAAGAGTTAAATTAAGAGTAAAGCATAGTCTTAAGCGTTAACTAAAATAGTTAAATGAAAGTTAAGTAGAGTTACTGTACATTGTTAAATAAAGACTTAAATCAAGAGTTGAGAAATTAACCAAATGGATAAAAAAAGAGTTAACTAAATAGTTGAATAAACAATTAACTAAAAAGCTAAATAGAGTTAAATAAATGCTTAAATATACTGTTAACTCAAGAGTCAAGTAAAGAGTTAACTAAAGAGTTAAATAAACAGTTAACTATTGAGCTAACTAAAGAGTTAAATTAAGCGTTGACATATTTATTCTCTTCCTGACATGGCAGCAAGTGGCAGACGGTAAGAAACGCTCGCCCACCCTGAGCTTTCAGTTCCGCCAGTCCCTGGACGCGCTGATGAAAGCCCTGACGGCCTGCCAGCCCTACTTCATTCGCTGCATCAAACCCAACGACCTGAAGCAGCCCAAGGTGAGACCTAGCTAAGGCTTTGGATATTGTTGAGTTGTGATTAGCCATTGTCTTTGCTTGGTGGAGTCTTATGGGTTTATTACTATTAGTTATTGTGATTCCTTTAGTGAATCAGTTTTAAAAATGGACTCCTCGACCTGCTTGGTCATCATAGCCACTTCCTTATCTTATCTTATATGTATAGCACCTTATGCTTATTTACATTTAAGTGCTTTGACAGGCAATGTCCATGCTTAAAAATAAATAATACAATTAGTACACAAATGTTGTAAAATGAGCATAGCAACAAATTAAGATGGATAAATAGATTCATACATGAAAATACCTTTATGAATAAAGACAACAAAAAAAAAGGTATGAATGTGTGTGTGATATTTAAGTTTGCACTGTAGGAACTATAGCTTATGTTAAATATCTAACGTGTGTGTTTTGTCAGTTTTTTGATCGGGACCTGTGCATGCGCCAGCTGCGGTACTCTGGGATGATGGAGACTATAAAGATCCGCAAGGCGGGCTTCCCCATCCGCTACACCTTCAAGGAGTTTCTGGAGCGCTACCGCGTCCTGCTGGACACCGCCACCTGCAACATCAACACCGTCAGTTACAACACTTTGTTAAACATTGTGTTACTAACACACACATAACGTTAATGACAAATAAAGTTAGAGTCCAGTTTAAAAATGGCTAGTAAGACTTAAACCTGCACTATGTAACTTTTCTACCGCAGCTATTTACTCCTTTAAAAAATATCTGAACTAGAAAGTTTCTCAAAGTTAATAAACAGTCAAAATGTTAATATAAAGTTAATATACAGTTAATAAAACTGTCAGTTACAGTTTTTCCGATTTAAACGGAACATCATTGAAAAAGTGAAGTTAGTCAGTTAGAGTCCAATGTAACATAATGTTAATAAAATATAAAGTTCTGAAAAAAGTAGTTTAGAGTCCGATTAGAACATAATCTTTTCAACGTAAATGTATTAACATTACATTAACACACCCATTAAGTTAATAATACATAGTTATTAAAACATAATGTTAATAATGAAACTGAGTTATTCATAGATACAGTTAAATATTACAGTTAATAAAACGTTCTGTTGGAATCAGACTACAGTATAGAGGTCATGACAGTTTATGACAGGTCATAAACTAATAAAGCACCAAACTAATGAAGTCATCTTATCCAAATAGATAACATAATGTGAATAATATATAGATATGTATTTATGTATTATTCTCAAGGCTTTATTCACCAGTATACAAGGAAGTTATCTACACAACTGCTTGTTTGTTTACTTGTTGGTAGGAAAGCAAGGAGACGTGCTGTGAGAGTATCTGTAAGACTGTCCTGACTGGGGAGGGACAGTGGAGGAGAGGCAAGACCAAGATCTTCCTCAAGGTTCCTACACTCCCTCGACCAATCACACTGCTTCATAACACCCCCTCGACCAATCACACTGCTTCATAACACCCCCTCGACCAATCACACTGCTTCATAACACCCCCTTGACCAATCACACTGCTTCATCACACTCCCTCGACCAATCATATTCCTTCATAACGGTCCCGTATCTGACCAATGAGATTACTTTATCACAGTCCCACATCCAGTCACATTCCTTCGTGACATTCTATCATTTGACCAATCATATTCATTCAAAACATCAAATTCATTCATACATTCTTTCACATTATGCTGACATAAAATCACATTCCTTCATAACAGAACAATATCCAATCACATTCTTCATAACATTCTCACATTGACCAATGAGACGCTTCACATTACTCTCACTTCTGACCAATCTGATTCCTTCAAAACATCCAATCACATTCCCTCACATCCAATCCATGTAAATATCAATAGCAACCCACAATGAACTATTTCTCTCCAGGACCTCCACGACACGATGCTGGAGCTGGAGAGGATGAGGAGGCTGAATGAGAAGGCTCTGGTGATCCAACGAGTCCTGAGAGGCTACAAGTACAGGTCAGGAGACAGCCAACCAGCTGCTTATTATTCAAATGAGATTAATATAGACCCCGCCCACCTCATATAGCCCCGCCCTGATGCCCTGTCCGTCTCTCTGACAGGAAACAGTTCCTGAAGAAGAAAGCTGCTGCTCTGGTCATCCAGAAACACTGGAGGGGCCACCAGGGCCGCAAGATATACAGAGTGGTCAGTCTAGCATAGTACTGTATTCGTATACTAGTATTGTGTTTCTAGTATTGTATTTCTAACGAGAAATACAATACTAGAAATACAATACTATAGTAGATCTTCTAATATGAGTAGATCTTGTATTGTAGAGCTAGCATTGTATTTTTCTAGCATTGTGTTTCTAGTATTAGATCTATTATTACTAGATATAGTATTGTAGATGTAGAATTATAGCTCTGGTATTGTATTTCTGCCATCTAGATCTGGTATTGCATTATCTAGTATTGTATTTCTAGGATTGTAGATCCGTACACATGATTAATGTTAATGACATGTTATCTAAACTTCATAAGTCGCTTTGGATGGATCCATCTGCCAGCTAAATGACTAAACATAGAAGGACATTCACGAAACGGTAAGCCTCTGAACCCATCACTGTTGACTGTTCTTCAGGTCCAGCTGGGTCTGACCCGGCTGCAGGCCCGGGTGCGCTCCCGTCAGATGCAGCACCGGTACCAGAAGAAGAGGGAGGCTGCCCTGCTGCTGCAGGCCCTGGTCCGGGGCCACCTGGCCAGGAAGGAGTGTAGGCGTAGGAGAGAGGCCGTAGTTCTACTGCAGGCCCACACCAGGGGCGTGCTGGCCCGCAGGGCCGTCAATAAGATGAAACGAGACGTACGTTTGTTTTTGTTTTATCATCTTTTTCTACGTCAACTATTGTTCTGAAGACAATTTAGCACTTAAAGTGCTAAAGTGCCTGGCCACTTAAACTATTGTTCTTACCATAATAATGTAACAACAAACCTTATTATTAGTATTCATTAATTGCAATCGTGATTCATGATTGTTTGCAGGTTTGTTCGTTAAGTTAAGTATTTTTTCTTGTCGTGAAAAACTGCAACTCAAAGTGCTTAGCAAGAGAAATGACAGAGAGAAATATAATTTGTTTAAAAAAAAAATATATCAGAGATTCACAGAGCGGTAAGATGAAACCAAAAAAAGTCAGTTATTTCCATTTTTCTCCTCGTCGTCCAGATGTTCCTGTCGGCGAAGGAGAGGCGAGAGGAGGAGCTGGACATGCTGGAGAGACAGAGGCGTCTAAACGAAGTCCTGCGGAAGCAGAGAGAGGCAGCCGCCAGGGACCACTTGGACCCCATCAGCGACCAGGAGTTGGTGGACAACATCTTCGACTTCCTCCCCATGATGATGGGCCAGGAGGGACAGGCGCCCACGGGCTTCAAGGTAAGGGTTTGTCACGTGTGGTGGTCGCGTGTTACAATCCCAGCCGGAAGGTTCTGGTTTGATCTCCTCAAGTCAGTCTGTCTCAATGTCTGTGTGATGATGTGCACTCTAACCCTTGAGAACTTTTACTCAACAAGTAGTAGTACTAGTTTGTTATTGTAACAGTGTTCCTTGAGCGAGATGTCTCCGTGTACTGATGTTCTCACCTCTGGCACTGTACACACTGTAGGTCACGATGGATTAAAACGTCTCCTAAATGGATAGAAAGATAGATCTTTGAGGATGACTGTTAAGATATTTCAGAACCCCAGTTAAAACATCTCCATCAAGTTTTAGAAATATAGACAGTTAGATGTTCAGAACTTCAGTTGAAACATCTCCATGTTGTTGAAATATAGACGGCTAGATGTTCAGAACTTCACTTAAATGCTCCATCTTGTCTCCTCCAGGACCTGGAGTCACGTACGATGGCCCCTGAGACCGTAGACCTGGATGAGCTGCCCATGGAGGAACAGGAGCTCCTCGAGGAGGACGACGACGACGACCTGGACGAGTACTCCTTCTCCAAGTTCGCCTCCATGTACTTCCAGGGCGCCGCCACGCCCACGCACATCCGCCACCGCCTCCCCCAGCCGCTGATCTACCACGAGGATGAAGGAGATGTACAGGTACACACACACACACACACACACACACACCTCCTCAACCCCATCCAGGTACACACACCTCCATAACAGAAACTACTCCCTACCCACACAGGGCTGGGCTGTATTTTTACTTGAGCACAGGACTTTTAGTCATTTTTAATTTTGTTGTAATAAATTACGTACGTTTCCTTTGGCTATAAGTATATTTCAACCCCTCTCTGACAGGCTTCCCTTGGCATTATCCATCTCTCTATGGTTCTATATATATATATATATATATATATGTTACTCTGACAGGCTTCCCTGACGGTATGGTGGATCATCCTGAGGTTCATGGCTGACCTCCCGGAGCCCAAGCAGAGGGTGAACCCCCTGGGACTCCAAGGGGACCAGCGTGGTCCGGGGGGACAGGGCTCCACCCTGCCCCAGGACCTGGCCTCCAGGAACGACCGGCGCCTCAGTCACATGGTGGGCCTGGACCAGGTGGGTGATCTCACTTCCTGCCTGGAAACAGGATACCACAAACTGACTCTGTCATTTGCTGAAAAAAATTCAAATGTGCTTTGTTGAGATGCAACTATTAGGCACTAATTTAAAAAAGTAGTTTTGGTCTGCTAAATGTACATTTACATTTAGTAGTTTAGCAGATGCTTGTATCCAAACTTTTACTTGAAGTGAGGCTGAGAACAATCAAAGCATACGATTATAAATTATAGCATAAATTATAGTAGCTACAAAAAAAGAACAGCAACTGGACGGGAGTAGCAGAGTAGCTCTCGGAATAGGCCAAGCAGTGCTCATTAAAGGCTTAATTTCCCCATTATCTTCTCTCATACATCTCTCTCTTCCATAGAGAGTGTTGAGGGGCAATAAGGACAGAAAGCCTTCCACCGTCCCAGAGGAGTCGTCGAAAGGGCCCAGCCGCAAGGGCTCCGTCTTCACCGACATGATGTCAAGGAACAGGAAGGCGTCGACGGCGCCTAGCGAGGTGGTCACCGGCGGTAAGGTTGGGGAAGGCGTTCCGCGCGTCAGGAAGGGCTCCATGTTCACCGACCTGATGTCCAGGAACAAGAAGGCCGGCGCCATTCCTGAGAACGGGATCCCAGAGTCGCCCACCCAGACTCCTGGCATTGCAGAGGAAGTGAGAAGCAGCTAATATGTAGTCGTTAGCCTAACTTTTTCCCGCCTTTTTTGTTGGCATGTTTGATTATACAGTTTGACTGACTTGAAAAAGTTGTCAGTTAGTCACACAAAAATTGCTGTTACTGATTGGCTCAAAAAAGTGCCACATGTGGTTAGTATGGGCACGGTTTTCTATCAGAAAGAAGTGCAGTAACCCATGTTCCACCACAGAGGGTGCTGTTGCTGTGGTTTGAGTTTAGTTTTCGGTTGCTCTTTAAAGTCCACTTTAAAGTCTACTTCTGTAACTCCTGACCTTCTCCTACAGTCGGAGAGCAATGCGGGCCTGTCCAGTGATATGATGACGGTGGAGGCATCCACCACACTGGAACGACCAATGACATCGCTCGAAAAACTCCAAATCATCATCGGATACGCCATCGTCCGCCAAGACCTCAGGTTACTGATGGCTCTGGTTTTCCTACCTAAAACCGGTGTTTAAGTTTCTTCAGTTGGAAGTTTTCGAACATGTTTTTCCACGGTTGTGTTGGTTATGTTGTTGTTTTATTTTGTACGCAGGGATGAGATTTACTGCCAGATTTGCAAGCAGCTGGGGGGGAACAATAACCGGAACAGTTACTACCGAGGATGGATCCTGCTGTCTCTCTGTCTGGGGATCTTCCCTCCCAGCGAGAAATTCATCAAGGTAACCCCACCACATCCTTCATCAAGCTCTTCGTCATCTTCACTATCATCATCTTCACTATCATCATCTTCCTCTTCATCAATGCTGTGTTTGTTTTATGTTTTGTAGGTTTTCTCTACGAAAAATGTAAATTCTCAATTTGTGAACACTTGACACATTAGACACTAATGTTTTCATACATTTACATTCTGCTTTTTATTTCTACAACTCATTGTATGTACAGATTTTTCTTTTTTCTTCTAATTTAAAATGTTCTTTTTATGTTTTCTCTCTTTTTAAATCTTTGTAATATGTCCTGTAATTCTTCCTCAGTACCTGCAGAGTTTCATCCGCTCTGGGCCGGGAGGCTACGGCCCGTACTGCGCCGAGCGCCTGAGACGGACCGCCCTGAACGGGATCCGCGGGGAGCCCCCCAGCTGGCTGGAGCTACAGGCGAGTGGGGGACCTCCGGCAGTAATGGATTACCTCAGAGAGTAATGGATTACATCAGAGAGTAATGGATTACATCAGAGAGTAATAGATGACATCAGAGAGTAATAGATTACATCAGAGAGTAATAGATTACATTAGAGAGTAATAGATTATATCAGAGTAATGGATTACATCAGAGAGTAATGGATTACATTAGAGAGTAGTATATTACATTAGAGAGTCAATAGTTTACATTAGAGAGTCGATAGTTTACATTAGAGTGTCAATAGTTTACATTAGAGAGTCAATCTGTGAATGTAATATTAGTTTTACTGTGATCGCTAGAGTGGGAGCATAAAACATCCATGATTGTTGTTGGTCCAATGACTTGAAAATTCTTCTACAATAGAATTATGCATAATCTACGTAGAAAATAAGTATGTACTAATATAACCAAATAATATATTCATATAAACAAAACCAATGGATCACTCTCTGGACTTTAATTGGTCTCTGATTGGAAGTTGTGACACCTGCAACCGCAGCCACTCCCTAACTCCCTATTCCCTCCTCCTCCCGTTGCTAGGCGACAAAGACCAAGAAGCGCATGACGGTGTCTCTGACCCTGATGGATGGCCGGACCATCAGCCTGCCCGTGGACTCTGCCTCCACCTCCGGCGAGATCTGCCAGATGTTGTCCCAGAAGGTCCAGCTGAAGGACACGTTTGGCTTCTCTATGTACGTGGCCCTCTACGAGAAGGTAGGACCCTGTCTGGATGTGCAGCTGCTGTTGTTCAGGAGATGCTGGCCTCAAAGTCAACCAACTGATTTCTAGTGTTTTCATTTTAGTTGACTTTGTCTCGTGAAAACACTGATTTCTAGTTGTATCTCTGTTTTCACAAGATAAAGTAAACCAAACAGATTTTTTGTGTGTTTTCACAATACAGTCAACCAACTTATTTCTATCTAGTGTGTTTTCACAAGATACCGGTAGTTCACCAACTGATTTGTAGTGTGTTTTCACAAGACAGTCAACCAACTGACTTCTATCAAGTGTGTTTTCACAATACAGTCAACCAACTTATTTGTAGTGTGTTCTGGAAGCCTCTGTTCCTATCTGCTCACATTTTCATAACTTGGCCATATATTGACCATATCCTAAAAAGTTAACTGTAGCTTCTGAAATAGCTTCATATTCGTTCGTTGTATTCAGAAAGTGTTCCCAATTGTCACACAACACAACAAATTATGAAACAAACCAATAGATAAACAGAACTATCAATCATTGTAATATCACATTTTCATATCAGTTTCATGTCCACACATTGTGTAAGTATACGTACTGCATATCATGGGGAGGTGTACAGTAGTGGCCGCCATATTACTTTCTGTAGTTCCCAACCTTGTTCCACTCAAGGCCCACTTCAACATCTCAAAAGTGTTCACGGCCTAAACTACTCAATTATCCATTATCCATATGTACTGAGAAATATTACAGTCGTTCATTTTAATTTCTGTTAATTATGTGGGAATCGCTAGATGAACGGTGTTCTTCTCCGATTATTCTCTGTCCTCCTCTGTCACGGCGTCCTCCTCTCTCGCGACGCCCGTCTCTCTCCTCTGATGGCGGGAAGGTGTGGGCGCTGGGCAGCGGCAGGGAGCACGTGATGGACGCCATCTCTCAGTGCGAGCAGGAAGTGAGGCGGAAGGGCGGGCAGGAGCAGCACGCCCCGTGGCGCCTCTACTTCCGCAAAGAGGTGTTCACGCCGTGGCACGACTGCCAGGACGACCCCGTCAGCACCGAGCTCATCTACAAGCAGATCGTCCGCGGCCTCAAGTTCGGGGAGTACCAGAGCAAGAAGGTGACCTCATTTAGATTGTGTGTGTGTGTGTGTGTGTGTGTGTGTGTGTGTGTATATATATATACTGTATTTATCCTACATTGATCTAGCTGTCAGTTAAATGCTTTGTATAAAAGTTCACAAGCTGCCATTGTCAATTCTCTCCTCCTCTTCCTCATCCTCCTTCTTCCTCCTCCTCTTCCTCCTCCTCCATCGCTCGTCCGAAGTGGCACAAAATCTACCTCAAATGTTAATTTCATGGTCCTTGTGAAACTCTATTCATCAAGTGTGAGTGGGTGTGCATAACATCCTACTATTCTAATTGTATCGATGGCAAACATCTAAACTACAAATTATAATGATAACACCCAATATCGCTAATCAGACCCTGAAGGATCAATACGGGTAGGACCCTCCTACTTTTAGTCCTGCCCTCCTGCATATATTTTTTCAATCTTAGAAGCAAAGAGTATTTATTCCACTCCACCTTTAATACGTTCATAAAATCAATCCATTCAGACCCGACCTCCCCTTCCGTGTCTCTCTCCCTAGGAGGAGGTCTACGTGGAGCTGACCACCAAGCACCTGTACATCCAGCACGGCAAGGACGGTGGTGCGGACAGCGTTAAGGCGGCGGTCCAGGACTGCATCAGCAGCTCCCTGCTGGAGGCCAAGCCAGAGGCCAAGTGGGTTCAGATGGTCAGCACCGCTCACGCTCAGGTCAGTTAAAGGAACTACACACAATAAATCAGACTGCAGCAACAGCACCCCCACTGGTGAAACGGGAGTTACTGCAAGTTACTGTTCTGTTTCCTGATAGCTATTATTTGCTGAATTTAGTGTAATCGAAAAATAGTAATAAGTGATGCTGTTTGTGATTGGCTCAAACGAGTCTAAAAGGATCTCACTTGCCATATTTTGGCTGGTTTGTGACACAATACATAAATATATGCTATTTGCAACGATACTGTGCGTACATTGTTATCATGGGTAGCCCCTAGTGGGAATCAAACCCCTAACCCTGGCAGTGTTAATGTCTTGCTCTACTAGTTGAGGTAGACAGGACTATGACATCACTTATTTATGAATTAATTTGAGCCAATCAAACAACAGAAATTGTCTATGTATTCATGTCTATGTGTTTCTTGTCTGAAGGACTTGTATAAGGGTTCAGACCAGAAGACCATGAAGACTGAGGTGGTGGACTATGCCCGCCAGAACTGGCCCATGTTGTTCTCCAGGTTCTTTGAGGTCATGAAGGTCTCAGGTATGTCTTTCATAATCCTCCAGTAGGGCTTAATACAACCCAAGTAGGTCTTTATAGTCTCCAGGTAGGACTTTATAATCCTCCAGTAGGGCCTAATTCAACTCAGGTAGGTCTTTATAGTCTCCAGGTAGGACTTCATAATCCTCCACGATCCTCAACCCGAAAGACAATGGCTGAGGGTAGGGAATATAAAATATAAAAGGGATGGTATAAAAAGACCAATCATTTCCTCTTAAACAAGAGAAAGTAATATTTCGAAACTTGGTTGGCAAATTCGTTTTTTTAGTAGGAACTCCAACAATTTTGAACGTTTGCTTTGATTGTTCTCAGACTCTTATAAGTCTCTTTGGAAACGAGCATCTATTAAATTACAAAATAAATAAATATATGTATAAGCATCACATTACAGAATCGAAACTACCGTTTCACTCTGCAACAGGAAGTAGGAGTAGCATTTATCTCCGCGATACCAGACCTTGTATCTCCACCCTTCACTAACCCCGTGCCTGTTAACCCTGGCAGGCCCGGCGCTGCCCAAGAACCGCTTCATCGTGGCCATCAACTGGACGGGCATCACCTTCCTGGACGAGAGGGAGCGGAGACTGGTGCAGCTCTCCTACCCAGAGGTCACCGGGGTCAACACCGTCAAGTAGGAGGAGCTTAAGTGTTTTATTACCAGATGGTAGTATGATAATAGTAATAATAGTAACATGGATAACGTGGTCATTCTGTACAGAGTACAAAGCAAAGCAGAGTGATGGAGAGATGTTATTTGCCTTTTGGGTGTAAACCATTGTTTACAAAGCGCTTTGTAAACATGCAAAATGAAAGTGCTCAGGAGTTTGATAAAAATAACCCACAAATTAAGTTAAATAGACATGAGATAAAATAAAGATACAAATACATACATGAATATACATCAAATAATTCTGGGTAAAATTACATGTAAAAATGAAAATATAAACAGAAGTCAGACCCTCAGCGGAGCCCCCTGGATCAACCAAACTCCAGACTCAGTCCGGGGCACTTTTGGGGTCAGGGTCTTGGGTCTCTGGAACAGGAAGGCGCGAGAGGGTTTACGACTGTGTATCACAGCCACAGTGTGACTAACGTCACCCTCTGTGGTTCTCATGACCTCTGACCCATCCTGTGGCCTGTGTCCGTCCTTACCAGGGATGGTAAATCCTCTGGTCACTCTGTGTGCCTGCTGACCCTGCGGGGTGACTTCACCCTGAGCGGGGCAATGACCGAGGACCTGGCCACCCTGGTCCTCATGTTCCTGGGGGGTCTGAGGGAGAGGTCCCAGTACGCTGTGACCCTGAAGGAAGCCAGCAGCCCAGGTAGGACCTGCTGCTGCTGCATTGTTTACACCTCTTTAGTTTAAACCAGTATAGTTTATAATACGAGTTTGGTTTACACCAGTTTAGTTTAAACCAGTGTAGTTACACAAGTTTGTTTACGGCTGTTTAGTTTACGCCTGTATAAAACAGGTTTATTTAAGCCAGTTGAGTTTACACCAATTTAATTGAGTTTATACCAGTTTAGTTTAGTTTATACCAGTTTAGTTTCATTTTGTTTATGCCAGTTTAGCTTAAACAAGTTTAGCTTATACTTGCTTCGCTTACACCAGTTTTCAATTTAAACCAGTTAAATTTCCACCAGTTTAGTTTACACCAGTTTAGTTGAAACCAGTTTACACAGTCTTATTGTTGTTATTACGTCCCAACGTTTGTCTCTCTATGCAGACGATGCGACCATCCTGAGCTTTAAGAAGGGGGAGCTCCTGGTCCTCTTGAAGGACGATGAGTTCTCCCTGGATCGCGGCTGGGTGAAGACCAGGAACGACCGCACGGGGAAGACCGGCGCCGTGCCCACCGAGGCCATCCTCATCCTGCCCACCCTCAGCAAGCCCACCAACGAAGTCATGGTACTCAAACATCTACCATGAACACCATATAACACACACTATAGATAGATCTACCATACGTCTAGCTACCGGTAATACCATAACTATTATAGATCTACCATACGTCTAGCTACCGCTAATACCATAACTATTATAGATCTACCTTACGTCTAGCTACTGGTAATACCATAACTATTATAGATCTACCATACGTCTAGCTACTGGTAATACCATAACTATTATAGATCTACCATACGCTTACCTACCGCTAATACCATAACTATTATAGATCTGCCATACATTTACCTACTGCTAATACCATAACTATTATAGATCTACCATATGTCTAGCTACCATGAGCACCATATAACACCATAGATATGATAGATCTACCATAGGTCTAACCATGAGGAATACCATAAAACATGTACCCTAAATATTGTGTTGGTTGTGATGATGATGATGATGATAATGATGAATGTGTGTGTGTTGGTTGTGATGATGATGATTATTGTGTGTGTGTGTGTGTGTGTGTGTGTGTGTGTGTGTGTGTGTGTGTGTGTGTGTGTGTGTGTGTGTGTGTGTGTGTGTGTGTGTGTGTGTGTGTGTGTGTGTGTGTGTGTGTGTGTGTGTGTTTGTTTGTTGCAGAGCCTGCTGAACCTGTCTCCAGACCAGAGGAAGATCCAGGCCACGCAGACGGACACCACAGAGACAAAGATACCCCCCACCTCCCTGAAGGAGTTCTCCATCGAGTACTTCAGGTCTGTCTCTCTGACTGACCGTCTGCCCGCATGTCTGTCTCCCACTCCACAGTGTCTCACTGTGTGTCTGTCTGTCTATCCGTCTGCCTCTCTGTCTGTCTGAGCATCAGTCTCATCAGTCTCATCAGTCAGCATCGTTGCAGCCTGTCTTTGAATACATTCATATGGTCATTCATATCGCTTCATCATCATTTTCACAGTCAGTCCAACATGAATGAATCTCTCCTCTCCCTCCTCCTGCAGGAAGCCCACTCAGGACGTGAACCGCCAGGTGATGTCTAAGAACGCGGCTCCAGAGCGTCTGTGGCTCCACTCCAGAGAACCCCTGAGACAGCCCCTCCTCCACAAGCTGGCAGCCAACCCAGACCTCAGCCACAAAGCCTGCCTGGCCTTCACCGATATCCTCCCACACCGTACACACTGCTGTAGAATGTGTGTGTAGGGGGGCAGGATAGTGCAGTGGTGTTAGGGTGTTTGACTCCCAGCTGAAAGGTTGTGGGTTCAATCCCCAATGTCCACAGTCTAGCTGTAGGCATCCTTGAGCAAGATGACCCCTAACCCCTACCTGCTCCTTAATGACATATCTAAAAGTCACTGTAAATCGGTTAGGATTAAATCGTCTGCTAAATGAGTATCTTGACTTGGCACTGAAAGCTGTCATTAAAACTATTACTATTATTATCATAACTGTTATGGTTCCTTGACGGCTGGGCACCGATCCTGAAGTTCATGGGCGACTACCCCACCAAGCAGAGCCAGAGTTCCCTGGAGCTCACAGACCAGATCTTCGGACCCGCCACCCAGAACGAAGCCCTCCGAGACGAGATCTACTGCCAGGTCATGAAGCAGTTGACCAGCAACAACAACCGGTAGCCGCCCCATCCTACTCACTGTTACTCCCATCCCTAGCACACCGCTACCCTCATGATTTTGGAAGTTTGGTTATTGTTTTTCTAGCAGGTAACGGAAGGGTCATGAGGTAATAAGGTTATGAGTTGGGGCTGAACAACCCTACCCCCCTCTGTGTGTTATAACCCAGGTTCAGCCTGGAGCAGGGCTGGCAGCTGCTGTGGCTGTGCTGCGGTCTGTTCCCCCCCAGCCCGCAGCTCCTCAAACACACCCAGCGCTTCCTGGAGTCCCGCCACCGCGGGCCGCTGGCCGCCGACTGTCTGAAGAGACTGCAGAGCTCCTGCAGGTAACCTCCGGTACTGCAGTGCCTCCACAACAGCTCCCCCTGATGTAACGTCCGGTACTGCAGCGCCACCACCAACACCACAGCATCAACAAGCTGTCAGAATCTGAATAAGAATGCCTTTTACTGCCGTGAAAGTTTGCACATACTCGGAATTTGTTCTCGAATGAAGAAAAGAAATACAAAATACAACTGTGCAGGATAAATTAAATGAAGAGGATAATTAAATAAAGATATTTAATATATACCATATAAAAGTGCGCAGGTGTGCGAATGTCAATGTTGTCGTGAGGTGTCGGTCTCCATAGACCTCAGGGGAGTTGTTTAAGGAATACAGGTGAAGAACGTATAAGACTAAGTGTTTGGTTTGGTGTTCGTCCGTAGGATGGATCCCAGGAAGCTGCCACCGCACCAGGTGGAGGTGGACGCCATCCAGCAGAACAGCACTCAGATCTACCACAAGATCCACTTCCCCAACGACACGGAGGAGGCAAGTCCACCTGCTAAAGATCAGCCTGTTAAAGAGCAATGTAGCGCTAAAATCAGACCGCAGCAACAGCACCCCCTCGGGTCAAACATGGTTACTGCAGCCGTTGTTTTGGATTGGCTCACACTGACCACTTAAAGGGCCCCTATTTTACCACCAGGTGTGATGTTGATTAACCATTACAAGCCATGTCAAAACCTACCCTCTAGTGACATCACAAGTGGGAGTGTCCACCCAGATGTATCATGTATGGGCCCTTTAAGACCTGAGAATATAGTTGCACAAATATGGGTCCCAGATGCATAATATTGGCCTCTATGGATAGAGAACATCAGGGAGAACACAGATCAAGTGAGACACCAGGCCATTTATGCTGATAAATATGTCCTAAAACTTCTGAACTGCAACTTTACCAAATAAGAGGGTGAATAGCACAAAAGGGTCATGTTGCTCTAGGATGACTACAGGTAGACTGGAGAACATTGGGGTTCAATCCCACACTCTTTAGGAACCAACCTTTGGTTATTTACAAACCATGTCAAGTTTGCAACAACCAAAGTTTATTGCAAACTTGACAATTGCAATAAACTGTTTTTCACCTGGGATGGTGACCTATATCATCGTTTGGTTACTTTTTTATTTAGTTACTTTAGCAATAGGAATAATAATGGAGATAGTCGACTAACTTTCCCAAGTTTCCCGAACACTGACCGTTTGACCTCCTGCCCAGGTCATCGAGGTCGCGACCAGCACCAGAGTCCGAGACCTCGTCCAGAGCATCACCACCAAGCTCAGCCTGAACTCGGCCGATGGCTTCAGCATCTTCGTCAAAACCCCCGACACGGTCCTCAACTCATCTTTATAAATCTCTAACGTCCTACTGTGCAGACATTTTTACACACACACTCAGCCCTGATTACACAGTGTGTGTGTGTGTGTGTGTGTGTGTGAGAATGTATATATGTGTGTATGTGTATATATATGTATATATATATATATATATGTGTGTGTGTGTGTGTGTGTGCAGCTGGTGGTCCAGTGACTGTGTCCTACATGGTGTTCTTCATGAGGAAGTTGTGGTACAACGTGATCCCGGGTCGCGACCCTGAGGCTGACCTGATCTTCCACTACCCTCAGGTACCTTCAGACATCATGCTACAACATGCTACAGCATGCTAAAACATGCTACAACAAACTAAAACATGCTACAGCACGCTAACACATGCTACAACATGCTACAACATGCCTGTTCACAGCCACACAATTTTCTGTTAAACCTTAAACTTATTTTCCTCTTTTCTGCCTTTGAGTCCTTATGTAAGGGGGTAGTATAGAGGCCAGGGTGATCGACTCGGAGCCGAATGGTTCTGGGTTTGATTCCCAATGTCCACTGTCTACCTGTAGACATTCTAGAGATGACTCTAGCCCCTACCTGCTCCTTAATGACATGTACCTGAATGCGCTGAAGTCACTTTGCATAAAAGCATCTGTGTGTGTGTGTGTGTGTGTGTGTGTGTGTGTGTGTGTGTGTGTGTGTGTGTGTGTTTATTTTGTTTGTG
>OOFB01031263.1:0-23730 GCA_900323305.1 Trachyrincus murrayi
CAGAAGACTCTGGAGGAGAGGCAGGCTGACTTGGAATACAAGCTTCGATGTCTGCTCATCAAACCAGGTGAGAAGCTCCGCCCCCACCTCTACCAACCTTGTCTCACTGTCTGTCTGCCTGTATGTCTGTCTGTCTGTCTGCCTGTATCACTGTCTGTCTGCCTGTCTTTATGTCTGCCTGTCTGTCTTTATGTCTGCCTGTCTGTCTGTCTGTCTGCCTGTCTGTCTGTCATAGTAGACGGTGCGGCCCTTATATACTATACAACACTATACTGTGCTACACTATACTGTATTATACTAACTATACTATACTGTACCGTACTATACTGTACCGTACTGTATTATACTAACTATACTGTACCATACTGTACTGTACCATACTGTATTATACTAACTATACTATACTGTACTGTACCATACTGTATTATACTAACTATACTATACTGTACATTGTACATATCCTGATACGTTCCTTTAGATAGGATAACCATTTAAATGGTGTGTGTGTGTGTGTGTGTGTGTGTGTGTGTGTGTGTGTGTGTGTGTGTGTGTTGGACTGTGTGTGTGTGTGTGTGTGTTGGACGGTGTGTGTTAGAGAGCGAGTGGAGTGCTGAGGATAAAGCTCAGGAGCAGAAGATGCTGGACGAGCTGCTGACCGTTGTCCAACAGAGGAACCAGATCGTGAGCAGTCTGGATGAAGACCGGCAGAGGTGCTCACACACTGACTTGTTTTCGTGACGAAGTGAAAGTAACTTCATGTTTAAGTGATAAAGTGAATGTGACTTTATGTTTTAGTGCTGAAAGTAACTTTGTTTTAGTGATAAAAGTGAAAGTGACTTTATGTTTTAGTGATGACATCAGAATCAGAGAGTATTGCCAGGTAAGTTTGTAGATTAAAGAAAACAACTGTACATGAATGTGTTAAATAAAGGAAATCAGAAATCAAATATGTACAATATAAAGATCTAAGTTATAAAGTGTGTTCCATGGTTATGGACAAACTATTGTGAAAGTGTGTGTTGTTTTTGTGTCCAGGGAAAAAGAAGAAGATTCTGTATTGGAAACCATGCAAGAGAAAGGTATAATTATAAGAGTTATACTTCATATAGCCGCCAGGGGGTGTCTACGCCGGTGCTTACATTTATGGTTCTGCGTCACTGATTATGAGCTTGATTTTTTGCCACAAATTCAGTGACTTTGGGTGATCTTTATAATGTGATGATGATATGTGGTACAAATTAAAATATGCGACACATCTGGGTGTCACAGATAGAAAAACACAGATATAAACGTTTGGTTTTTTGAATATTATATTTATAACAGTGGTCTATGCTGTGTTTTTTATTCAGAATTCCAGAAAAAGGGACTAAAAGAGCTGAAGAAATCGAAAGGAAAATTCAACCCCATGAAAGTGTTTCAGATGTTAAGCGCCAAAGCAGCGGAAGAATCCACACAAGAATCCAAGGACAAGAAGAATTGAACTACAATCCAGAAAACTAGAATTGTGTTCTGCACTCTTTTAGAGGATAATTCACATATGATCCATTCATCATTTGGATAATCAGGGGATTGTATTAATGTGGAAATACAACACTGCATTTTTAAACAGGTTTTGGCCAGGGGTCAACATGGCTAAATTATATATTATATATTATATTATTACATTACATTGATTTATTCGAAATATGTCTCAGTAGTTTTCTGCACTATTCAATAAATAATTGTGAAATAAATACTCATGAACGTATGTAGAATTAGTTCACGAACTGCAAACCAAGCGGAACCATTAAGAGCTGCTCTCGGGAACATACGGACTTACCCCGATGTTGCACCGCCTGTACCGGAAGTCCTCAGAGCGAGTCCGTAAAGCCAAGTGTGGGGGAAAAAACAAACTTGTGCAATTAAACGAGGAAATAAGTCGAACAAAAGGCATATTATCGACATTTTCATATCATGTCAGACAACGAAGACAAGTAAGTAAACCACGGCTGTGTCCAACAATAACCTTCCCCCTGGTGTAGGAGCCGCAGAGCAACGTGGGGCTGGTTCTTGTTGTTGTGTTTGCGACTGTCGCAGTTGTATTTACGACTATGTTTTATCTGCGACTATGTTGTATTTTTGACGATATTGAAATTTCGTGACTATACTTGTCGTTTTGTGACCCTGTTGTCGTTTTGTGACGATGTTGTCATTGTATTTGCGACTATATCGCAGCTTCGATGACGGTGATTTCGACGACGCCGAGGAAGATGAAGGCTTGGACGATCTGGAGAACCCGCAAGACGTACGTCTGCCCGCTCTTCCTTTAATCGCAAGAGTCTCATGTTCACACTGTTATCGATGTACATCTATACACCGTATAGATCTGTCAGAGTAACGACGACCCCTCCCGTCTTGCGTGCAGGAGGACCGGGAGAACGTCCAGATCCTGCCGGCGGGGGAAGGCCACCAGGCCAACCTGAAGAGAATCACCACCACCTACATGACGAAGTACGAGCGGGCCAGGGTGCTGGGGACAAGGGCCCTGCAGATAGCGTGAGTGGGACTCGATTTTCAACAACAAGTGGATACGTTTGTAGCTGGAATTGATGATGTACACATTGATGATGAGTCGTCATGATGAGGGTCAAATCAAAAGTCCTTTCAAAAGACCGGGGAACCATTGGGATAGAGTGGTGGTGTCCAAGTTTTGTCCATGCTAAAACCTGGTGTTAAATGTTTGTGTTCCTCACAGGATGTGTGCTCCGGTCATGGTGGAGCTGGAGGGAGAGACGGACCCCCTGCAGATCGCCATGAAAGAGTTGAAGTGAGTAGATGATGAAGCATATATTCGTGTGTGCGTGTGCGTGTGTGTGTGTGTGTGGCTTTGTTGTGATGCAAAATCTCCAACTATGGCAGCAGAATAGTCTAGTGGGTGTTCGACTCCTAGCTTGGTTGTAGGTTTGAACCCCAATATCCACAGTATAACCAGTAGGTATCCTTGAGCAAGATCGCTAACCCCTACCTGCTCCTTACAGTTGCTGTAGGTCAGATTACATTTTTCCCATCTGTGAGAAATTCCCGTAGCTTAAATACCGTAGCTTTTATTGAAATGCTCTGAGAATACCTGTTCTAGCCGACTGCACCCCTGCCTCTGTATGAGACGGTTTAGATTGTCTGTCTGCCTGTCTGTCTTTATGTCTGCCTGTCTGTCTGTCATAGTAGATGGTGCAGCCCTTATATACTATACAACACTATACTGTGCTACACTGTACTGTATTATACTAACTATACTGTACCATACTGTACTGTACCATACTGTATTATACTAACTATACTGTTGAAAATACACGGTGGCTGTGGTACACTCAGACGGTGCTGATGGGTTTCCTTGACAGGTGCAGGAAGATCCCTATAATCATCCGCCGCTACCTCCCCGATGGCAGCTACGAGGACTGGGGCTGCGATGAGCTCATCATCACAGACTAAAGCTCAGACCCCCACCTCCACCTCTCGGTACCGCCCAGTGGGAGGTGCACTAGGGTCGTTGTTCTAGAAGCCAGGGGTCATAACCTGTTGGGTTTTATGGATGGGTTTGTGTCAGTGCCACGCAGGCAGCTCAGAGCTACAGAAGCACCTAAATGTAGCTCCTGCTACTTGTGTGGCCGTAGCTACATGGAGGTACATGTAGCTATAGCATCGTAAAGCTACATGTAGCTCTAGCATCGTAAAGCTACATGTAGCTAGAGCTGCATGCAGTTCCTTCTCAGATCAGACCTAGGAAGGCTGCTCCTATACAATTGTAAACACTCATTAATTTGAGCTTTATCAATGTTTTGCTTGGACAACCTACTGTCGTTTTATTCCTTATTTTGAGTGTTTTGCTGACCTTCAAACCTAATGCCGTCTAAGTTGAACATGACCACTTATTCTGTTACACCGTAGCACCGCCAGGGGGCATCTAGATACACTCTTTCATGACAGCCTTCTGTTGGAGACTATTCTGAAAAAAAGATTGTGGATTCTTGTGGTGGAACTATTTTGTATTGTGAATAAATTATTTTGTACACGATTGCCTCATCACGCATCTTGAACTGAATCAAAGGGTTTTTGGTCTCTTCTATGAACAAGTGGGGTGGGGGGTTTCGGTCAAAAGACTGTTTGTCAGAATATGGAGTCATTTGAAGTCCTGTGTGTGAGAATATGAGGGTGTGTACCAGCATACGGTATTCTAATACCGTATGCTGCTCGCAAAACCCCAGATGACCGCTTTCGTGTCGCAGGATGTGCATTGCCCTGGAGACAACGTTTATTATTAGTCTGAATCTGGGAGACAGAGCCTCGGGTGGCACGGTTCTCCTTTCATGGGGCGCATGTGACAGCCAGCACCCCCCGACCCAGCCCAAAGTCTGGCTATGTCTGCTCCTCCTCCTTCTCCTCCTGATTTGTCCTGAACTCCTCAACATGGCTGCTCGTCTGACTCTTGACGTCCACGTGCTCCTCAGTAGGGCTCTTATAATAGATAGGTCAATCATAGTAAAATGATCTCTATTGATCTCAAAACTGTTCCTGTACTTGAAAGACTTCTCATCTCTCTTATGTTTAGTTACTTTCCATCTTGGTTACAAGCAACACAGATCTCAGAGTTATTGCACTTTCTACTCGAGATTTGAACCCACACTTGCAACGGTCGCACAAGATCACGTTTTGTTAGCTGTATGATAAGAACGATAGGACTGATTACAAAGACCATGTTTTGATACTCACAATTGTTTCATTTTTACCTTGGCTGTATTATAGTTCTTCAGGTTTTCCTTCTGGGGTTCATTATTTATTCAAATGTCTATAAGAATTTGTATTAAACTACTGTTAACTAGGAGCCGATAAACTGTGGAGAGGAGCAGGCCCAAGAGTTCCAATGTATCTGTACTTGTTACATATGTCAAATAAAAACTAACTATTGTGGGTCTGCTTGTTGCAGCCATCTCCATGCTATGGCTATAACCAGAGCTATGCTATAACCCTAACTCTTGCTAGCTCAACTCACTTCTATGGAGTTTCTCAATCTCTGGAGGTCACTTGTCAGTTGTGTTATACTTAGAGCGTTTGGACCACGGTCTACGTTCTGGAAGGTTCTCTGATTTTTTAACGCATGGCTTCTAAGAGGCCAATACCCTGAAATGATACGTAGTGACTAAAACTACCTAGCAACAGATGACCCGGTGGCTGTCCAATAGTTGTTTCAGTAGTAGCTGAGCGTGAGCTTAAAAAAGGCCTTCGGTTTCACTCGCGCTGCCGCCTCGTTTCCATAGAAACATCGAGGAAACGTGAGACTCGGCCGCTACCCGTTGCCGTCCCCGATGTTCGGTGGGTCAGTGATGACCGGAACCTCCCCTCTCACAGGAAGCTCTGCTGGGCTGCTACCTAAACCCGGTAAGGTCAATAAACACTCAGGATTTAGCTAAGTCTCCTTCTCTCCTCGTCGCTCCTTCTCTTCTCCCCTTGCGTAAGGAATGTATTAATCTCATGACAGCCTCAACCTGAGAGGAGAAGGAGCTGCAATGAGGGGAGGAGGGGGACGGAGAGGAGGTGGGTATAGTACTGCACTGGCCCGCGGGGTGAGGACGTGGTGAGGAGAGGGAGGGGGAGAGGAGGTGGGGAGCGCTGCACCAGCCTGTAAGGAGGGAGGAACGAGAGGGAGAGAGGAGGGGAGGAACATAGCCCTGGCCTGCAGTGGTGAGGGGGGGGGGGGGGGAGAGGGAGGAGGTCTGTGAGCCCAGTGTGTGAGACCTCCTTTGTATCCCTGCTAGGCTGCAGACCAGGCTGTTACCCCCTCCCGCCCCCCCACCCTCCACCACCTCCTCTCCCCCTCTACACCCCCCCCCCCTCTCGCTCCCTTTCAATGGCGCTCTTTGTCTTTTCAAAGTATCACACAGCCGATTAAATGGGAGAATTAGGAGTCAAGCTTAACCTGCGACACACACACACACACACACACACACACACACACAACCTCTTTCTCACATGCGCGCACACAGACAGACACACGCAGACGCGCCACCAATCCACACGCTCACGCAGACTCTAAAGTTCAAGTGCGCCGACGAACGGATCGGCTTAAACCACGCACTATGGGCCGTGTGTCGGAATGTCAAAACGGTCGTTATGTTTTTGTGTGCGTGGGCAACGCAGCGTCATTTGCCACGACACGCCACCCCACAGCGAGCCAACCAGTGAAGACTCGCTGCCAATACGTGATGGCTCACTCGGGGATGCTTGCCCCCAGCCAAACTGAATGACCCGTCAGCCCCGATCTGATTATGGTGAGAATGTGAAGCAGCGAGTGAGTCACAGGGATCCACGCACACAACTATTTCATTTCGATTTTGGACATCTTGTTTATCAAGAGTGAATCTTGCCGTTGTCGCATGACAATGAGAACTGATCCAACCCAAGAAGGCCTCGGGACATCGGTTTGGAAAAGCGTTTTTATTGAGGGGAAGAGCATGATGTCGGCAGTCATCGTCACATGGCCAAAACTTAGCTGCTACTGCTATATTTACAAGTTGTTTTGTAGTGTTGGGCTAGCAAGGTGTACAATAGTGGGGAAATATCCAACGGTAAAATCAAAAGTCAAAACAGTGTTGTTTGGAAGAATAGTAGATAAACAGTGCACAGAAATCTATCTGCAGGTATAAATAATAATAATAATAATGCATGCCATATTCACAACAATAATACAAACCTCACACGAATAGCAATTAGGATATGAAGCAAACGCGTTATACTTCCTACAATGCAAAGAAAAAAACACAAGCGCTGGTGAACCGGGCCGGTACGCATGATACCATGCGCAAGATACCGGTAAATATATCGGTTAACTACATAATAAAGATCTGTGTAATGAAACGGATGGATAGTCCTATGAGAACATCCTTTCAGACAGAGCTGTTTAAGGCCTGTGTTGAAAGGGAGGCGCTGAACATTAACAATCAAATTCAGAGGTCAAAAAGATCTATCGTCTGTTGGCTCTAAGTTAAAGCTGCTGTAGGTGAGATTTGAGAGTTGTAAAGAGAGCAGAAGAGGGCAAGATTTTGAAACTAAACCAAAAAACGTCTCCTCCCTCTCTACGTTTCTCCGCTATTGACAAGTGTTGCATTTCACGCACCTGTGATTGACAGGCAAGATGGTTTCCCTAAACCAATCAGCGAAAAGATGCCCTAGATGCCCAGAAATGACCCGGGAGCGGTCTAAAATCTAAATTGGCACATACAGAGGCAGTCAACTCGAAACAGAAATTCTCAGAGTATTTCACTCATTAGTAGCTGAAGGATGACTAGGCCATTCCTAGTGGACTCAAATAATATCTCTTAAATCTTAACTACAGCACCTTTTCGGTCCGCTTTTTTACATTATTTTGTTGAACTTCAATCTACTACAATCTCTGGCAACTGTGTTTGATGCTGCCTTCGCACGCAAAGCAATTGTTCAAATCAGGCCACAAAAAAACAACTTCAATCCCACTATTTTAGCTTTTCAATGGAATACTGAAATTCAAACTGTATACAGCAGTGAAGAGAAATCCAAGAGCAGTGGTCCAGTAGAGTGATGTTGGTAAACTATATAAACCATGAAAAACTTTGAATCGTGAATTCTAAGGAGAGAATAGATGTTGAATATTAAAAATGTGAACATTTGGCCATCGAAATTAATGTCCTTCACAACGACATGCAATCAAAACATCATCAGCGCTCTTCGAGAGAAGGTCTAAATCAGCTCCTTGTTCACCATATGAGTGAAGGTTTGGTCTCCAAACTTTGGTTATTTTACGAATACATCAACAAGAACTTAATCAGACACACGTCACTTTCACGAATACACATGTGGAATAACATGTTTTTTAATAATAATTGCGTCACATTTTTCAGATAAAATGAATACTTTTTTATAATATAGACAAGGTTTGATGACATGTTCCATGAACACTAATATTCTTTTTGTTTTAAGTATTAAGTAAACACAATGTCATGTTGTATTGAAATAGCAACAAGACACGAATAAGTTGTTTAAGACGTTGTTCTGTTTGAATGTCTTGTTAAACCTGCCTGAGGTGAGAACGGCATATCGCCAAACGACTCTCAATCCATTTCTTATATATGACGAGTTTGGCTGTTTCTGACTAGGATACCATCTCCCGTACCTGGGAGACAACTTACCTTACTAGGATGTCAACCTTCATTGCTAGGAGACAACCATCATTACTAGGAGACAACCTTCCCTAACTAGGAGACCAACCTTCATAACTAGGAGACCAATGTCCACAAATAGGAGAAAACCTCCACTATCTAGGACACCAATCCCCCCAACTAGGAGGCAGACTCCCATGGTTTCATTTTGAAGCAACATGCTACAACGTTAGCCAAAATAATCAGCCACGCTCCAGAAGCTCCGGGCCCCGGGCTCGTCGTTGGGCCCCGGCTGATTCTCCAAACCTGGGCCAGGCCAGACCAGGGTCTCAACCCTTCAGTCTCCCCAGCACACTCCCCCAGTGCCAGCCCACTTCCCCCACCCCAGACCATGGTGGGTCCTCTCACTGCTGGGGGCCGGCCGGTCTGCCGGGGGGGCCGAGGCTACGCTCTGGCCCTCACTGTTCCGTCTCTGTCATGGCCGCGACAGGGTGGTGTAGACGGGCTGCTCCCAGTGCGTGGGGCTGTGCGACTGGGGCACGCTCCCGGGGTCGGAGATGGCGGTGTACAGGGGCCTCTGGGAGGGCCCCATGTAGGAGAAGGCGGAGTAGAGCCCAGAGGCCTGGCTGGAGTGGGCGTAGTAGGGGCCCGGGGGGGCCTGGTGGTCGGCATACTCGGCAAACTGGGCCCTGGATGCCAGCGAGGGGAAGGCGGAGCTGTAGTGGGGATGGCTGAGCGAGGTGTAGGTCACGTGGGAGCCCACCGTCGCTGCCTCAGAGAAGTGGCCCCCACCGCCGGAGCCCCCCTCACTCTTGATCAGGGTCTTGGAGGGGTCGGAGGTCAGCGGGGAGGCGTGGTGGGTGGGGGGCTGCTGCTGCTTGGACAGCCAGCCAGCCGCGTGTATGCTTGCCGCCGCCTGAGCCGAGGAGATGCCGTAGGCGTAGGAGGAGGCCCCGGGCCCCGCGGGGCCACCGGCCCCCGGGTGCCCGTTTGGGGGCAGGTACTGGTCAAACTCGTTGACGTCGAAGGGCTCCATGTTGGCCATCACCTCGTGGCTCATCTCGCCAATGTCCACATTGCCAAAGTCGATGTGGGGTTTCCCAGATCCCGGGGCCCCCGTTGGTCCCTCTGCTCCGGCCCCGAGACCGCCGCGGGGGCCAGAGGTTGAGCCACTCTCCCGCTTCCCCTCCCCGGCCTTCCCAGCATGCAGTTCAGTCTTGGGGGTGGGGGGGGGGGGGGGGGGGGTTGCCTCTCCATCTCAACTTAGCATGGCTGTATGGAACACAGTCACACTCTCTCACACACACATCCTCATCCAACACCCCCACCCCCTCATCATGTGTGTGTGTGTGTGTGTGTGTGTAGGGGTTGGAGTGTAGATTGGTGGGTGGTGGTGGTGGTGGTGGTGGGTATGGATTAAGGGGAAGGCGAGTCCCACCTGCAGCATGCGGGTGGTGTCCGTCGGCCAGCGGGGACCTGCCCCCCGTCAGGTTCTGGGTCACGTCCAGGTGGAGGCCCTTGTAGTGGGGGCCCTCGCCCTCCGAGTGTCCGTCCGCCTCACTGCCGGAGCCGGGGCCCGGCTTGCCGTTCTTGCGGCGCCGTGGCTGGTACTTGTACGCCGGGTAGTCCTTCTTATGCTGTGCCCGGAGACGCTCCGCCTCCTCGATGAACGGACGCTTGTCGTTCTCGTTCAGGAGCCTGAGAGAGAGAGAGAGAGAGTCACGGGTCACAATCTGTGTTTTTTTTAAAGGGCCCACATTTTACCACCAGGTGTGGTATGATTGATTAGCCATCACATGCCATTTAAAAATGTACCCATTTGTGACATCACAAGTGGGAGTGTCCACCCATATGTATGATGGGTAGATCAGCCTACCAGATAGTATTAGTTCCACTGGGTAGGCCGGAAGGTTGATCTATCTATCCATCATACATCTGGGTGGACAACAACATACCACCTGGTGGTAAAATAGGGTAAGTTACCCCCCTGGGTAACTTAGAATTTCAAATAGTTTTTTAAAATGGCTTTGGAGTTCGATCTTATTTTCCACAATTTTTACCAATTATTTACCAAGTATTTAGGTCGCTATATACACACTTTTCACAATTTTGAGCATGTATGGCGACCATGTAGAATATGATATGTATACTTGTGAAAAATAAATTCTAGGGTTAGGACTAGCCTCTGTGTGAATCTAAAGTTATCCCCTTCCAAGAGATCGTAAACGGCTGGTCCATAATGTAATTAAGCAAAGGAGCCAAACTCCCCAGTCTGTCCACAGACCAGGAGACCAGGGAGGGCCTGAGAACTGCCTGACCTTTCCTGGATCACGTCTGTGGACCAATTAACCAATCACGGCGCAGCCTGAGGTCAAGTCATATCTAATGAATGGATCCGTAACCCCGTCAGACCTCTCGTGATTGGCTAACGAGAGAGCGATGATAACGATTCATGGTCTGAGGTCCACTTAAAATTAGTGCCAGAACATTAAAAGCTCTGAAAAACATTCAGAATTTCTGATGGTTGACTGATTCATTTCAGACAGAAGCGAAAATGATGAAGTCAAATTGAATGGCTTTTAAAAATGGTCTTAAGATGTCCTAGTGTGGAACTTTACACCGTATGACATGGTCTGACACAGCTGGTGAATGGAAAGACATTGTGTCTAAAGACATTGTGCCTAAAGCAGTTATTGGGGCAGAGGGGTGGTGGGGAGCGTCTAAATGATCTGAGGAGCCATTGAAGTGCTGAGAATTAAGTGGCCTAGGGGACATGTGACCCTTGCAAATGTCTTACTTTGAAAAACAGCAGGTTCTCTGCAGCTTCTCTGTGTCTTCAAAATAAAAAAAAGATGAATGAAGGAATGAGGCTATATCATAGTGGCCTTTAGTTTACTTTATCTATCTCTCAATTCATGCATGAATTAATTACTTTTTTTTAAGTTAGTGGGTTGAACCCCCAGGTGTGCATGCGCCCGGTGTCGACGCGCTCACCTCCACAGTTTCCCGAGGGTTTTGCTGAGCTCGGCGTTGTGCAGGTGGGGGTACTGATCCGCCAGCTTCCTCCTCGCCGCCTGCGCCCACACCATGAACGCATTCATGGGCCTTTTCACGTGCGGTTTGCTCTTGTTCCCGGTGTTCACGCGGACCGGCATCGGCACGAGGGTCCAGTCGTAGCCATTCAGCACCTGGCTCACCGCCTCTCGGATGCCGATTGGGAATCGATCGTCCTCTTCGTCGGATTTGATCGTCGCCCTGATTGCGGCGCCCGCGTCGCCTGGACCGCCCTGCTGGCCCGGAAGCGGCGAGTCTCGGCCGCCTGTGGGGCCGGAGGAGTGGCCCGGTGACAGGGAGTGGCTGTCATCCGAGACCCCCGGACTCAAGTCCACGTCAGACAAACTCTGCTCCTCTCCCGACATGATGAGAGGACGTCCGCCGGTACGTGGGGTGTTTTGTTTCGGCGTGCTGGGCTCTAGTTCCACTCCAATGTGTTGAGATGGTCGTGCTCCCCGTTGTTTTCTCTCCGACTGAAAGAGTTAAAATGGTCGTGGAAGTCAGGAGTTAACTTTTAAGCTATCTTTGCCTTCCTCGGGTGTGTGTGTGTGTGTGTGTGTGTGTGTGTGTGTGTGTGTGTGTGTGTGTGTCTCTCTGCTCCCGAGCTGGGCTTTTATGACATGAACTGCCAGTCAGTTTCTACTCTCAATCTCCGCTCTAAAACTCTATTAGGGTTCCGCATTGAAGTTCTTTCCATCCGTGATGCTGGTATCATACGCTCAGTGCGTACCTTGGACCCCCCAGGTTACCTGCCCCGCGTCACGCCTCTTCGCGCCAATTCGCTCTTCGCTCTTCGACCTCAACTTCCATCCTCTCCGCGGTTTGGGTTCTGCTCAGGCTTTTGTTCAGTTGTTTCTTCCGTCAGTTTTTTTTTTTTTTTTTTACGCCACCAAACCCTGAAACGAGACACAGCACATATAGGCTATGAAGGTAACAATGCAAGCACGTTTTGAAGGGGGGGAAAAATTAAAAAATGCTTCAGTGGTAGTTTAATGGGTTTGCCGCAATTTCGATGTTATCGAGGCCCCGCCTCGATGACCGGTGGCGCGTGTCTGGGCCCCAACGTATACGCACGTTAAGTCAAGTGACAAACATCTCCACATAGACATATATCACATACCTGAGCCAGCTTTGGTC
Source organism: Trachyrincus murrayi (assembly GCA_900323305.1). NCBI lineage: Eukaryota > Metazoa > Chordata > Actinopteri > Gadiformes > Macrouridae > Trachyrincus > Trachyrincus murrayi. Next base: position 12,357 of record OOFB01031263.1, read on the forward strand.
TTGGGCAGGAGACGTTCACTAACAAGCTACTGTTGGTTATTCCAAGCTCCCTGGAGAGAAGGGTTGAAATAATATCAGCACAGACCTGCGATTTATGTCCGTACGTCTTGGATAAACACTGTCTGGAAACATTAACTGTGTGTGTGTGTGTGTGTGTGTGTGTGTGTGTGTGTGTGTGTGTGTGTGTGTGTGTGGATTAGACACGGTATGTTTGTTAAGGTATAGGGGCCACGTCCAGGGGCGTAGCACGAAATTGTGGGCCCTATACACACTCTCATTTTCATTCAACAGTCACACATTTTAACACATAAACAACCCAACATATTACTCTATATAAACTCTATGTATATATATTCTCTATGTACATATATACTCTATATACTATTAGGGTAATAACTAGTTAACCAGAATGCAACATTTAAACCAATCATACTCAAAATTGTGATATGTGCTTTTGTCTGCACTCCGCAGTGTTTGAAATGTCAGCGAACCATATGATTACTGTGTATTAGGCCTACTTGTATGAGGTCTTGGCTTGGAGTATAAATTAGGATGTAATTGTCATTCTCCAGGAATGACATACAGCTAAGAAATTGGCATCTTGTTTTAACCCCTAATATCGAGAAAGGCTTACTATACTACATTAGACAATACGCTTACTTGAATTGTACTGTAATTTTAAACTCTCAGCATCAAAACATAAACCCACAGTACAGTGGTTCAAGGGCATGTAGAACCTGAGAAACAAAAAGGTTTTATCGTTTTGTTTTATCAGCTGGCAACATCTGATGAGTACCTGGGTCAAGACTTGATGCCAATAAAGTGAAGTAGAGCAAAGATAAAGAGGATTTAGCAGAGGTAGGTTTAGGCGGAGTCTCCCAATAAAAACAATAAATCAATGCAAACCAATACACAAATGACAATACAAACTTGATGAGACACGAACAGAACCCTCTATTGAAAGGTCAGGGCGAATAGAATTGAATGACACCAAGCCAAACTACAGCAATTCCACCATACGGCCACCAGATGGCGATAAAGACTGTTCTGATTGAAGACAATTGACCAATTTCCTATGTGAAACCCTTATACATGATTGTAAACACCGTGTTAGGATTCAAAATGGTGCCAGGACACTGGATTATCCATTTATGATGGTGCAATCAAACACAACTTTGATGACAAAAACAACAAATGTAAGATATAAGATCTGGTTGGAACTAGAAAAATTAAAGTTGATTCTTGATGGTTATGAAACATGAGACAGTTATGAAATATATAACTCTTGTTACATGCTTATTAGTTTGTTTTGGGTTGGAATTGTGTTAAATTTAGGTAACAATGTGTACGATAGATGTTGAGGATCTAATCGTTCTAGGGGTGTGTCACATGACTTCTTTCTCACGTGTTTAAATGCCTTAAACGCATTTTCATTTGTTTTCATTAACTTGCGCGTGTCCCGTGTTAAGTTTAATAACTAGCATATTAGCCTGCAGACGCTGCAACATCAGGACCAGCCAGCTATAAGGTAACTATAACTAACTATAGAACTATCTCTCACCTTTCTTTTGAAATACATTTGCGGCATGCTAGTTTGGCATTCGGCAGTTAGTGCTCCAGCATCAGCAGTCAATCGGCTCGATTAGCTGCGTTTAGAGACGATTCCTAGTACAGGGGCGGACTAAACCATTTTGCGCCATTTTGTAAGGGGTGAGAGGGGCCTCAGGGGCCCCTTTTTTTGATACAAAGTTCAGTCTCTCAACCAATTTATTCAGCCAATTTTAATTTAGTTATGACACTAATTGCTTTGAAATAAACAATTGGAAACAAAAGCTAACTTTTAATTCTAGGCTTTTCGATGGCCGCATTGGGGCCCTGGGTAGTCAGTCCCACTTTTCCCCCCATACGACGCCCCTGGCCATGATCATCAGGGAACCACACGTGGCGTTGTTTGGCCGTTCAATAAACGCGGCTTGACGCGACGAGCGAGCGTTCGGCAAACCGTTACATAACTTAAGTAGGCTATATTGGTGTCAAAATGTAACCCGACCACGGTGAAACATTGCATCAAATAGGCCTAGGAGCCTTCCGTTATCAGTTATCAGAGTCGCTGACCAAACGGGCCTGTTAATCAACAAAATGATATGGTCGGCACTGGTTATATGGTAAGCCTCCATTTCCAGTGTCTCGGGACAGTTGTAGGCCTACGCGAGGTTTACAGGTAATATGATCGGAACAGGCGTCATAGCCCGGTGCTTTTTAATTAACATCTAGAGTTGGTAAGCAATCATAGCGTTTTGTGGCCAACCCTCAGCCTCGCCATCTGTCTTAACAGCTGCTGCCTCATAATCAGTCGCTCGCCACCTGGAGCCTCAGATATTGACCTCTCACCACGGTGCAGATTAGGCCTACCGCAGATCGGTATCGGTATCGGTTCGATGCGCTCCTGCCAATTTGGTAGCCATCTTTATTAATGTAAGTGCGTGCAGCTGGCATTAGGACACTACAATCTACAGCACTGAATAGGCCTGCTAGCCCTGTCACTATATGCTTATGATTGTATAGTATATGTAGGCGATATGTTTTCATTTCGATATTGATAATGCTGCTGTCCAAAAAGACCTAACGAGAAACTGCCATTTGCGTCACCTGATTTGCCGTCAGGATTTGATATTAGTTTTAGATTAGATTTTAGTTTTCAGTAGGCCTATATAGGCCCAATATTTAGTTCTGCAGGGACGTTAGTGTGTAGTTCAGCCTGAATGGTCCACGGGAACGAGGGCTCGTCGCATGATTTAACAATTACTTGGCCTTAATTCGCCTGATTGTAAAACAACATTCCAGCATTATTTGGATGAATTACTTTTTTTTATAATTTACTTCAGTCTCAAATTAAAATGCACTCTTAAGTGTAAGAGTAGACCTAGGCCTACACAGTGTATAGTCTGCAACCTTATAGGCCTAGCCTACTTTCAATTTTAAACTTTAAAAAAGTATTTAATTGAATGTAACACTAGACTGGATTCATGAGTTGGATAGGGCCATCGAAGGTGTAGATAGGCGACACATTGTGTGTACTTTTCCGTTTTTTGCGTATATGCTACATTAGGATTTATGTTTTAAATATCCGATATGCATTCATTTTTCTCAATAAGCCAAGTTCATCCCTGAATCGTAGTCGGGTTATCTTAATCTCATTAACCCGTGACTGATTTAATCATCAGCCACTGAGCCAAAATGAAATAAATACACGTCCTGTAAGAAAGACCTATAGAAACAAGTAAGAATGTGTCAAATATAATTATAAACAATCAAAGCAGGTGCATCACAATGTGAATAATAAAAATAAATCAACCGGAGGCCTAAACTGCTTATTAAACACAAACAGTGCAATAGTCCCCCTTCAATGATTAACTATCTAGTAGCATATACCACATTATGCGGACAATATTAAGCACTAATTATTCATAATAGGCCTAATACATAATTAATAAAAAATAAAAAAAGTTACGGATTAACTCCTGCTTCTAGACACACACACACACACACACACACACACACACACACACACACACACACACACACACACACACACACACACACACACACAGGAGACAGAGACCTGAGAAACAGGAACAGGAGAAGAACGTGAAACGCGACTCGTTCTTACTTCAGTCGTGAAGAGGAGCGCGAGAGTCCGTGAGTTCCCGGGCGTCCAGAGCCTCTCTCTCCGCAGCCCCCTCGCTCGCGCGCTCCGTCTATGAATGCCCGCTCTGTGCGCCGCGCGGGGCCTTAAAGAGCTCCGTTGTGTTCGCGCGCAGGAAGGGGAAAAAAAAGTACAGAAGAAATGTTCTTAAAGGAACAGCAAGTGAAAGACTGAGAGACGCGCCGTGATTGGTGGGTGATTATTTTACTCGGATTTCCAGTAGCGCTGGGGGGGGAAGGGGAGGGGGGAGGAGGAGGGGGGTAGGGCAGGACCCCCCCCCCCTCTCGCTCTTCTCAATATGAATTTTCTCTCTCTCTCTCTCTCTCTCTCCCTCTCTCTCAATATTAAAATCTTCCGATATTGGTACTATATTTGCATACAGTCAGGCTATTCGTTTACGCACGTTTTACGCACACATTTTAAGCATATATATTTATATTTCATTACCTGTAGCGGGCGTGTTGTATACGCCGGCGGCATTATATTCCACATTGTATTAAAGGTATTGTGTATGTATCGGCCTGTGTAGACGCACCGTCTCGTAATAAATCACTTCCCTTAGAGATTGAGAGGGGGGTCTCAGATAATTCATGCTTTCCATGTCAATATAAAAAAACAGATGTCACATTTGACTAGGCTATAGTGGGGTTTTATTTACACAAGTAAAATATGTGTGGGAAAAAAAGGCCTTAGTATAGCTCGAGAACAATCAAAGCATATCATCAAAATTGGAGCTAAATTGTTGGACAAGTTGAATAAAGGCTAAATGTAGCCAGGTAGTTCTACGTGTTCATTCTTTATGTGGCTGCAACACTTAAATGTCCTTTTGGTGATAAATAAAGTCCTCTATCTATCTATCTCTCTCTCTATCTCTCTATGTTCATTACTGTGGGTCTATTTATTGTGAGCGTCAGCCAGATAGTCACGTTGTTATAAACTAGACTCGTCCAGTGTGAAAACGGCCCCTGTCGCGACGACTGGTATCGTTGGGAGAGACACACACACACACACACACACACACACACACACACACACACACACACACACACACACACTCACTCAGACCATGGCCCTCAACAGAAATAGTATGGCCTAATAATAATAATTTGTTATTTTTGTTCATTATAATAATAATAATAATAATAATAATTTATTATTATTTTCTATTGAGATTTTACAGCAAAAACGAATGCAACCGGTCGTGTCAACACCCTGTACAGAACAGGGTTTCAGGACCTGGTCTGGACTCCTCCAGACCAGCAGGCTCGGCTCAGAGAGATGCTGGACCCGGGGTTTGAGGAGGCCTCGCTGGGGAGAGAGGGCGCGTCAGACCCCCAGGCGCAGGCCCTATAGCCACGGCCCAAGTAAACCGTTGCGTCACATTTGCGTTAAAACAGGAATCCGGAAAGCATCGCAGAGACGGGAGATGGGCTGCAACGTTACGGGGCCTCGCGCACCGACGCACAAACACGCGCTTCATTCCGACAAACAATGACCCCTTGTATCGTCACGACCGCGACACACTGCCCTCCCTACCCACCCCCCACCCTCCACTACACCCACCCCACCCTCGATCCAAAACCACCTCTTTCTTCTCCTGCAGTCCTCCATGAATGTGATAACTGTGATAAGGCAATCCAAGCCATGAGAACGTCTCTCTGTCCGCCACTCCGCCGTCTTTGCGCCCTTTGTTTTATCTCAGGTGAATTGGGACCATGTGATCAAACAAGCACCCCCCTTCAATTACCCCCTTAAATGGAAAAAAAAAGAGAGGAACAAAAACCAGTTGTGTGTGTGTGTGTGTGTGTAGTGTGTTTAGGCCTATAAAAAAGAAAAGAACATGAGAAAGGGCTGGTGAGTCCGCTTTACCGCCACTCTTTGTCTGTGTCTCAACATACGCGCGCATATAGGGGGGGAGAAGGGGTCCCGGACGGCGGATCCGTGGTCGTATTGTCCGGTTCCGGTACACCGAAATCTGGGACACGAAACGGAACACCTTCGGTCGGTTCCCGGATTTGTGCGACGCCGGCCTCCGCAGAGTCTGCGTGATTTCTTGTCTGCTAATGAAGATGGAGAGAGCATGGAAATTGGAAATTGGTAGATTTGGACAAGCGACCAAAAGAGAGAGAGAGAGAGCGAGAGAGAGAGAGAGCGAGAGAATCCGTTTAATTATTTTGCCCGGAGGCCCCGGGACCCTTGCGACGAGGGCCCGCTGAGATGAGCTGCAGGTGTGTAGGTAGGCCTGTTTGTCTTTAGTATTGTCTTATAGTCTGCATCAGTGTGATGCTTTTAATAAGTTCGTTTGGTGTATTGGCCGTTAATCATTAATTATATATTAATATAATATAATATATATATATATATATATATTATATTATAATATTAGGCTATATTATATTATTATATATTATTATATATTATTAGTTATGCACGAATCGTGCATTTGTGACGGTATTAAAGTAATAAAGAACGAGACTATCATTTGTCTCTATTGCAGGCCTATAGGACCTATAGTTTAATAATTATTTATTCAACTTTTATGATTTGTTATGTTATCAGTAAAAAAAGTTTAAAAAGAAACTAAAGACATTTTGACAAACTTTTAAAAACCGCAGGCCTATGCTATTAATGTTGAAAGAAAAAAATTAAATCTAAACGGACGCGCCCATGATCATATCTCTATAATAATTTATTTCCCCCCAAAAGATAAATCTATTTTTCTGCAGCTTTACTATATATTGTATAAAGTGGCTATATAATGTTATTATTTGATAATAACATAATAATAATAATAATAATAATAATATTAAGCATCTTAAAAATAACTACTAAAAAATATATATTTTACCTGCATTAGGTAGTAAATTAAATATAGCTTACATTCAATGGTAATGTGGATAAATAATACTTCATAGTTCGTCTCTCATGAAGTCATTTGATGTTTATAGGCAATATTTTTGGCGTGGGTAGGCTATATATAGTCTACATATTTAAAGCACATAAAGTCTGACACATTCATTGCATTATTTCAATAATAACTGAATTATTTAAATTCACATAATTGATCGAAAATACATCATAAGACGTAGCAAATGTCTCTTCTTTTTATTATTTGAATCTCTGACTGTCGAAGGTATCGAGCCTATATTTATGTACCTGAAGGTGAAGTTTAGCTCAACTAACTGGTGACGTGATTTACCTTTAAGCTGTTAATTGGTATAAAAAAAACAACACACTGAAAATAGTTAATTGACTGCGCTGCGTGGTAAATTGCTTAGTTTAGCTTTACAAATGAAAATAGGAAGTAGGCATAATTTAAACTGTTTTAAACAAGCGTAGGCCTACGACACTGACTAGAAATCGTTAAGATTAACGAAAGGGACAATACAATGTTTATATCTGTCTTGTCTTGGGAGTCGCGCAAGGACACACACACACACACACACACACACACACACACACACACACACACACACAACGAGTGTGCCAAATTAAGTGACAAACACAAAATTCCATTCAAAGCCAATTCAACTTGTTAATGTTGTTCTCGTTAAGACAGCAGACGTCTTTATCCCAGACCAAAGCAACTAAAACTAGTTAAGCCTACATATAAATACGCGTCTGTAGCCTAATATAGTTAATTGTCCAAAGCAGTCTTTATTGGTGTTTCAGGGTTTTTCAAAAATGTCGAAATATAACTATATCAATATTTAATTTCTGCATAGTTAGGAAAGTTGTGGTTTGTTGTCTATAGTTCGATCTAGGGTCCACCAGGTTGTATTAAAGTATCCTAATACTGATTTATTAGAACACTGTGTATCATTTATGTTTTATCTTGATGCACATCCAGAAAACGAATTATGATAAGTAGTGTGTGGTTATTTATTGAATGTTGATCCCTTGTCGTGTCCCATCACCACATACGTGTCTTTGCCCAATAGAGAACATGACTAAATTACATTTTGATGCACATTTTGTATTTCTCTCAGTTAGCAAATATTACCTTTCCTTAATATTTAGTTTTCATTAAAAACTTAATAACTCTGTTTGTTTGTGTCCTGGCTTTGGCTCGGGCTTTGATCTAGGCTATAGGGTTTGATCTTGGCTATTGGCTAGGGGTTTGATCTTGGCTATAGGGTTTGATCTTGGGGTTGATCTTGACTAGGGGTTTGATCTTGGCTAGGGGTTTGATCTTGGCTATGGGTTTGATCTTGGCTATAGGGTTTGATCTTGGCTATAGGGTTTGATCTTGCTATAGGGTTTGATCTTGGCTAGGGGTTTGATCTTGGCTATAGGGTTTGATCTTGGCTATAGGGTTTGATCTTGGCTAGGGGTTTGATCTTGGCTAAGGGTTTGATCTTGGCTAGGGGTTTGATCTTGGCTAGGGGTTTGACCTTGGTTAAGTGTCCAGCCGATCGCCAATAATCTCTGATACGTTCAAACGTATCAGAGATTATTGGCGATTATTATTGCTTTTTGAACAATTTAACCATTTGTTTTCCCACCTAGCAACACGTGGAACTGTAAACTATAGAGGAACATGAAGGGAAGGGATCGATGATGTATAGAAATGAAAGGAGAAGTTATATCTTCAAAAGTAAGCGATGGAAGTCTTCATGGAAACCTATCTTTGTGTTTTTGTAGGGAGAGATAGAGGTAGGTAGAGAGGGTTGGTTGATTCTGGAAAAAAACTAATTCCTGTGGGGGATTCTGGTGCCCGCACAATAAGAGGGAATCTGATCTGAGAAAGGTGGGGGGAGAGAGAGGTAGGGGAAGAGAGGGAGAGAGAGAGATGTGGGCAGTGGGAGGGAGGGAGAGGGAGCAGGAAGGGAGGGCAGACAGAGAGAGAGAGAGAGTGAAAGAGAGACTGACAGCGAGAGCAGTCCCAGACCCTGCTGGAAGAAAAGCCCCAGCATGTGCTGGAAGCTGGGTCATGGTCTGGATGGGTCCAAACGACCCGAGGAGCCAACAGGAAGGGGTGTCCACAGCATTCAGTGAAATGCTTCCCTCATGTTGACAATTCATGAGCATTTTGAAAGATAATAATAAATAGACAAATCAATAAACGATTCCCTGATGCTTGAGATCTGCAACCTGGAGACTGTGCCGTGAAACCCACCCCACCTGCTGCATGTCTCAGTCATGGACATCACACGTGGTACCAGACCTGGTACATCTGAGCAGTGGGCATTCTACCCACCCAAAGGTCCACCTGTCCACCCCATACCTGACATGTGACCAGGCTGTGAGCGGAGGGACCAAAGCCTGAGCACCTGGCGATTCCGGTATGGGACCAACACGAACACAAGGAGCTGTTGACCAGTAGATGTTGCCGATCCAGGCCCAGAGTCCCCTATAATGACAAACACTGGACACTATGGAATATGAAGCTGGAATATTCCTGGAATATAGGCCTATGGTCAACGGACCTTTTGGATTAAAACCAGAAGGAATCAAAGACATTGTCCTCATAGCTGATGTGAGCATCTCACATGTGGATTAGCACGTGGAAGAGAATTGGGAAGTATCGCTGTCTGGTATCGATTACAACAAACACTTTTTTAAAACACTTGCAAAGCCCCTTTAAGCCTCATTGCATTGCATTGATTTGAGAGATCATAAAATACAGTATCGTATCCACAATGTCCATGTGTCACTGTCTCTCCCCTCTCTTGCCTGTTCATGCATTCTCTCTCTCTCTCTCTCTCTCTCTCTCTCTCTCTCTCTCTCTCTCTCTCTCTCACACTCTCTGCACCTGTGCCAGGTGTGTGTGAATAGGTGAATAGTTCTCGTGGAGGTCGACCTCTGCCCTGTATAGAGCAGAGACCCAGGGGTCTTCTAATGGGCCGGTTAAACCAAACCAGGGACCAGGGGTGTTTAGACAAACCAACTCAAGCTTATGGCTCAAAGGAACTGAGGGAACAGGTAGATACAGAAATACAACAAGAACAAATGAAACCCATAAGGTCCAATACTTAATGGTGGATTTAACATTTCTGGGGCGTGTATTTCTGTAACTTCCCGAGGGTATTTCTGTACCAAGTACTGAGCCTCGTGTTTGTGTGACATTCAGGTCTTAAAGAGCCCTTTTCTCGATTGCTTAAACACGTTTCCTGAAACTGTAGCTCAATTTCTCAAAACTCTACACAGAAAGCACAGCAGTTAACCTCAACTACACAGATCCCTTGCAAAATACATTCATGCATTCAAAGCCTGCATGTTCTCTTCTCAGAACCTGCATGTGCTCTCTTCTCAGAAGCTGCATGTGCTCTCTTCTCACAACTTCTCACATCTAAATGATCACACAGGCCTCATACAGTAAATATAAAGACTTGATACAATACAGTAAATATAAAGACTGTTGATATAATACAGTAAATATAAAGACTTGATACAATACAGTAAATATAAAGACTGTTGATACAATACAGTAAATATAAAGACTGTTGATACAATACAGTAAATATAAAGACTTGATACAATACAGTAAATATAAAGACTGTTGATACAATACAGTAACAGTAAATATAAAGACTGTTGATACAATACAGTAAATATAAAGACTGATGATACAATACAGTAAATATAAAGACTTTGATACAATACAGTAAATATAAAGACTTGATACAATACAGTAAATATAAAGACTGTTGATACAATACAGGAAATATAAAGACTGTTGCCATGATACATTACAGTAAATAGTAATTCTAATTCAGTACAGCAAAGTGTGTGAGCTGTTATCACTATGAGTGTTGTTGTTACTGTTTATGATATAATGAACATGTACTGTATTGTCCTGTGTCCAATGAGGTCCACTTCTACTTCCATCAGTTGTAACATTGTTACAAGTGTTTTTTAATTTTCCTTAGTATCAGTGCAATTATGAGTTTTGAGTCTTCTCAAAAATCTAAGAAAATGCTTAGCCTGTGTCAGTCTGGACAATGGCTGTAATGATCTGAGGTCTCTTTATGCTCTAACAGATCATTGAAAAGTTTAGCCAATTGATCAGGTAATTAGAGTTTGGCATTTGAAGGCTGGTGTTTTCCATGTGAACAAACAAGGTTGATTATGACAATGGTGCTAAATGATGACATCTTGTGTGTAGAGTTGTGCAAAAAAGTGATTCAGAATTGCTATTTGAGTGAAAACAAAGGAATTGTGCTGATAGTTTTGCAGAAATAGTCTTTGTTGTTGACACGTGAGCTTCATGTTTTCACCATTGTGTGCATGGTTCCAGTTTCAATGTGTAAACGCATCACCCACCACCGTGATGTTGTTAACCTTTTAACTAAATCACAGATTCCCCCATGATGGGGGTCAAAATGGGTGAGATCCATCCCCGTGAAATATCTAGACCTCTCCACGGGCTTACAGGGGAAGCTTCATGTTCTAATACAAGAGAGTTCTGCTTCCGTGAAACATTTGCAGAGAAGTTGCACCATCGACGTCATTTTTCCATAATCCCGGACCAATGATGTCATTGGTCTAACTTTTCTGCGATTTTATTGGCAGAAACAGAGTTGATGTTGCAGACCAACACATGTATGAAGCGGTGCTCTCGCTGGCCGACTCCCCCTTTAATGAAGATGCGCATGCATTCCGAAACACATTCCTGACCCATCGTCGTTAATAAAGCGGCCGGGCAGCTGCGCAACGTTTAAATGG
>OOFB01031264.1:0-16562 GCA_900323305.1 Trachyrincus murrayi
GTCGGGCAGCAGGCTGTTGGTGACGGCCGTGACGATGTCGAAGGCGCACTCCAGCAGCTCCCGGGGGTGGGCGCGGTCAGGCTTCCTCGGTCTGAACACACGCTCGATGCTGTACCTTTGGTAGGCAGAGAGAGAGAGAGAGAGAGAGAGAGAGAGAGAGAGAGAGACGAGTTTCCTTAATAACTCGCTAGCTATCGACATTATTATGTATTATCTTATTATAAAAACACAATTGATGATACTTTGTCTTAATATTTTTTTTATGAATTATTATTGTATCATCTCATGTACATAAATGAAGTGCTGAAACCATACCTCTTCAAATTGGTGATATTGTTGCGGGCCACATATCTTGCAAATGCCATCTGCGGAGGGAAAAGAAAAAGACACATGAAAAAAATAAAGCAGATGAAAGAGGACGCAGGGCCCAGTAGGAGGGCCACAGCGCTGCCAGCCAAGCTGTAATCAATCACTGTGTGGCAAACAGCCATGTAGTCCTCTAGCTTTCCTGAAGGAGCCCAGATCTGAAGAGCTACTGCTGATTGCAGGCTCACATGTGTGTGTGTGTGTGTGTTATCCTTACTCGGAGGTCATAGGGCAGTGTAACCAGCATTCCGCTGTGGTCCATGAAGCAGGCCAGTTCAGTGCCGTCATACAACTTCCTGTTTCTGGGAAGCAGCAGGGGGGTCTGGAGTCGCACAGCACCTGGAGATATAGGGGTTCACACACACACACACACACACACACACACACACACACACACACACACACACACACACACACACACACACACACACACACACACACACACACACACACACACACACACACACACACACACACACACACACACACACCTTGTTATCCTGAGGTATGTACACACTCACTATGATGAAAAATGTACACCAGGATGTACAACATTTCCATAAGATAACATAACCCTCAGCCCTGGGGGTAGGGATGTGCGCCCAGAGTAGATACAAAACAAACAGGTGCAGCTGGGTGCCATCAGCGGTGTGTGTGGACTAAAATAGCCCTGGCTGGCCACACCTGTGTCCCCCCCGGCCCCCCCGCTGCCACACAATGTGCCACTTGTTCTGCAGCCACATGCTGCAGCAGATGGCCAATCCAGGACAGCACAGAGACCCAGGGCCTCGGAACGGGTCAAGAGTCCAAGTGGGCCGCAGTGAGTGAGCCTTAACACACACACAAACATGCATGCAACCATGCACACATGCATGCAAACGCACGAATGCAAACACACGCAAACGCACACACGCACACACACACACACACACACACACACACACACACACACACACACACACACACACACACACAGTGTGTGTGCACAGTACGAGTGTGTGATGAGCAGTGAACTGACCGTGCTTCCTGAAGGTCCTAGTGATGGTTTCGTACACATACTGTTGCAATTTGGCGCTGTAGAAATGGAAGCTGCCCTGGAGGGAGAGCAAGCAAACAACAAAGCCTCTGTCAGAGGGACGTCCACGGAGCTGACCGCTAACTGGGCCCTGCACTGCACCGTGCTTACAGCCCTGGTGAGTGAGTGATGACATATGGAGGACCACGGAGAGGATATTTTTGTGTCTGCAGTGACACCTAGAGGCGCAGGGGAGTAAAGACACCGCAGAGACAAAGCTAAATATGTGATTCACTCTCCTCTGGTCTGCTCATCGGTATTAGCGTATTGATTCTCGTGGATTGATGTTGATAGAATATGAATGATAATTGACAATAATTAATTCATTAATCAATTATGCCAAGATGCTCTGTCACCAAAGTAATACTTATATGTGGTTTTAACAAACAAAAGGAAAATGTTGTCAAATTTTCAACATTCTGTATAAAACATTAATTGTGAAAATATATTTCCATCCACATTCCTAAATGAGGAATTGTAATGACTCCAATCCCATCCTGTATCTAGGGTTAGGTAACAGTATCAACAGAGTCTTGTCTCTATCAAGTCTATATGGTGAGTCTCATACCATAATCTCAAGTCAGACTTTAGATTAATATCTCAAGTCAGACTTTAGATTAATATCTAAGCTGGCAGACGAGCTCAAATCTGGGTGAACGGGGCGTTTCACTTTCTTTCACTTCATATTTGTTTCGACCAATCATTGAGGCGGGGATCTGTAAGCACATGATTGGCAGACACAGACTCTGTGCCGTCTCCCCCCAGAAGTTCTGCTATAACACAGTATGACTGCTGGTTCCGAGAGTAATGGTGTAACAATGGTGAACACTCAAAGGACCACAACAATCTCCAACAACAAAACAAAAACAAAAACTGTCCAAAGTGACCCCGGTCAGTCCCCCACCTTGTGGTGGTCCATGTCGTAGGCGTAGTCCATGACGGGCGTGGTGTTCTGGGCGAACAGGTGGCCCACCATGGTGCGGTAGGCCTTGCCGTTGACGTTGGCCATGGTGTGCTGCAGCACCTCGTGCAGCTCAGACTCCTCCATCTGGGGGGGCGGCAGCAGCTCGCTCCGCAGCAGCTCCTGGGCCGTGGGGCGCAGCGCTGGGTCGTGGTTCAGCAGCCACATCATCACCTTCCTCTGAGGAGGGGGATTGTAAGCCCAGAGTGAGGGACTTGAATGACGTACGGTGAATAAAGCCGCATTCATTTACTCGTATGGTGTAAACCCGTATGGTGGTCGCAGGGAATGCACCCGAAACAGGAAGTGACTATTTCTGGAACAGGAATAGTTTAATCTAAAATAAGTTTTAGGGTTTGGTTTTCCTTTAAGGGGGGGGGGGGGGCTGCTGCTATAACCCCTCAATTGCTTCCTTAAATAAATCCCTTAATTATCGAGGATAAATCCGTCTTTAATGACTGTACTGCTGCCATGTTGACTATTTTCACTACGTCAGCTCGTTTACTGCGGTCTACCGAGCGGCGGGGCGGTACATGGACTAACTGTAACGGTAACAGATTCACTAGGGGGTCGCCCCGCACCTGCGTTCCCTTCTCGTACTGGCTGAAGTCTTCCGGGAAGTCAATGGCCTCCTGTTGGAAGACAAAAAGGACATGTGGTGAACAGCCATGACTTTCCCCCCACCACAGTCTCCCAGACGGGCACAGGGGGCCAGAGACTGACCGTGCGTAGCTGGCCAATCACGGAGATCCTCTCAGAGCCGGTGGTCATGGGTCGGTAGGACATCTCGAACAGGATGATCCCCAGGCTGAACAGGTCCACTTTCTGGGGACGGGAACGGACAGGGATGGGGCTGGGTAAGAACCGGACATTTTACAACAACGGACTGTTGTTAGGCTTGCTGAGGGTTAACGAAGCAAATTAATGAGCACTTTGGGAGGGGATTAAGAGTTGCAATGGAGGATGTGGGACGGGGTTTCACTCTGTAACTATAGGAGCTGCGGTAGGCATCACGAAGCCAACACTTCTGTCTGGTGTGTCTGTATGGTGGTTCAGCGGTTAGGATCTGGTACAACTGGCACAACCGCCGCGCCCTGGGTTCGATTCCTCATATGGGAACATTGATTTCCTGAATTTCCCATCTGGGATTAATTAAATGACCATCTTATCTATTAACATTAAATATAGACTATAATATAATAAACGATATCTTAAGCGATATTGTCGTTGATTTTGTAGATATCACACCTGGTTGTAGGTGGCTTTGGTGTTCCCCTGGACCTCTGGGCTTACATAGAGGGCTGTACCCACCATGCCGGTCATGTTGCCTGGAAGGGTAAAGACAAGACAAAAACATTGCAGCTGGTCAATAAAAAGAGCAGAGCCCAGACAGGACAGCACAGCAGTGTGTTAACACAGAGCTAATACAGAACTGGGTCTAGACTCGGTAGTTACCTGTAGGGTCCGGCTTAGGCATCACCGAAGGGCCGCTCTCCTCCAAGTCCAGTTTACCTGCAGCCTGGGGACCAATAACCAGGCGCAAAAACATTAGCAGCACCCCCTAGTGGTATAAGTAAGGCTGGACGACAAATTCATATTATCGTTTTGAATTACCATCGAGACAAAATATGAATATATTCATATATCATAATTATGGCTATGGTAGTCTAGTCTTTTGTGTTGTTGTGTGGACATGTGGAAAGTGAGACGTCTGTGTGTCTGATCCACCAAAGTAAGTAATTCAGCTGAAAATAACTTGACAAACAGGATCATTATACGCATGGATTGTCAAAGTAAGAGGATCATAAGTTAGTGTCTGTGAGCTACACAATGATTATGATCCATGGCTCAGTTTGTGTTTGATTTGACAGTGGAGCCACGTATGTGGCATTGACTATAAGTTTTAATTAATAATTAGAAATATATAATTAGCCTCCATATCAAATGTAATGAGGCTCTGGAAGATACTTTAACATGGGATTTGACGTATGTATATATATATATATTGTGTATATTAATAGCAGGCAGTCTATCCATCCTACCACATTAGCTGGGTGGTCTGTGGCCAGGCCAAAATCTCCTATCTTCACATGGTCCTGGGAGTCCAGGAAAATGTTGACGGGCTTCAGGTCTCTATGGATCATGCCCTGGTGGAGAGGAGGAGGGGATGGAGGAGGAGAGAATGAGAGGAGTGGAGTGGAGAGACGGAGAGGAGTGGAGAGAAACAAATGTGTACGTTATGAATGAAAAGGTCTGGCTAATTCTTGAAACAAACCTACACTGTTTAAATTAAGGGTTCAATTCAAATTGATTTTCAACTCGCACGTTTTAAATCAATTAAATAAACCCACGGCGTAAGTGAATGCCAGCCCTTTTGTTCTGGTATACGTTGACTTGACTCCATTTTCGAGGAAGGATCCGTCACAAGCCCAACATGAACCCTGGAGGCCCTCCTTGACAACACGTGTGTTATTGCGGTGTGATCAAATCAAATCATATCCTATTGAGATGAAAGCAAGATCGTGTCATTGATTTCCATTTTGTTGGCGAAGCTTGACAGGGAAATTAAGTCAAAGCAGATTTTCACTTAAGCTCATCGCATTCTCCTGCACGTGGCCCTCGCTAGATGGCACCTCGTGACACCTTAAGCCCTGCGCTAACCACTCCCTTTTGTCCACCGTCTTAATTAACCTCACTCTGCACCGCGTTCGCCACACGGACGGCGAGTAGAAACAGAGGTGCTTAGCTTCAAGTTCACACACTTCTGACGCCATGTTGCAACGTTTCGAACCCATCTGTTCGGCACACAAGTGGAGATACAGACACACAGAGATGCATATATATATACACACACACACACACACACACACACACACACACACACACACACACACACACACACACACACACACACACACACACACACACACACACACACACACACCTGCTCGTGGATGTAAGCCAGGCCGTCCAGTATTTCCCTGAAGAGCCTCCACAGTCGGCTGTTGTCCTGGTGCAGCCCCTGGTCGATGGTGTCTCTCAACGTGCTCTTCTCACAGTACTCCATCTGTGGGGTGAGTGGGTGTGTTGTGTTGTTGTTGTTGTTATTATTTCATATGGCCAACGGCTACCTCTAGTGGTTAGTGAGCGGTATTGCAGCCACACTGGTGTGCCCTTACTTGTATGTACAGGTAATGTGCGATGAGGGAAGGCTGCTCCGAGTCTGTGCTCTCTGTCGTGTCGATCGCTTGCCTTTTGCTTGATTCGCCCTGCATGAAAAAAAAAGAAGTCTTCTCAGATGCAGCTAAAGAAATGGCAACAATAAGTCAACACGACGACTGGTCTACCCGTGATAGGTCTTCTGCACTCTCATCCCCGTTATCAAAGATGATGTCACTCTCCGAGTCGCAGTCCGACGGCCTAGCTCCACAGAGAATCAACAACCAATAGTCATTGCTCCGCATTTTAAACGCAAAAAAAAGACAGAAAAATCAACCTGCAACGCCGCACTCACATAAACGAGGCCCCAAACACGTCCTCATCTTCATCGTCCTCATCATCATCATCATCGTCCTCCTCGACCGAGTGGCGTCCACTGCACTTGGCGGTGGACGACCTCTCGATGGAGGTGGACCACTCCACGGAGCTGGCCAGCGCGGGGGGCGGGGCATTCTTCTCCACCTCGTCGTCGTCGGTGTCGAGGCCCAGGGCGCGGAAGCCAAGTGAGGGACGCCTGGCCCCCGGGGCCGGCTTGTCCGTGGCGCTCCGGGGCTCGGAGCTGTCGCTGAGGCTGAACGCGGAGGCCGCCGGCGTCTCGTGGCGCTCGATCCAGGCGTTGTAGTAGCGCACGATGTTCTCGTGGTTGAGGCGCGACAGCAGCGTCACCTCGCCCTTGATGCGGCGGAACTGCTTGCTGGCCGGGTTGACCTGGATGCGCTTGACGGCGTAGTAGCAGCCGTCCAGCTTGTTCTGGACCTGGTGGTAAAAAGGGGCGGGACACTGTTGGTAAAGCGGAGCTAGCGGGATAGTGTAGTGGGTTAGGCTGGTTCTGGGTTCTGGTTCTGGGTTCAAACCCCGATGTCTACATGTAGGCATCCTTGAGCAACATGCCTAACCCCGTCTACTTGCTCCATAATGACATGTATCTAAAACAATCGTCGCATTTGGATAAAAGCGTAAAACTATGCTTTAAAAGGACAAATTTGCGGCTTTTCAACCATATCTCTATCCGCATTAGGGATATAGTGTTAAAAAACGCCTGCAGTTGTAGCCGATGCTCTGTGTCTCTGGGGCGCAGCTCAGCGCAGATGCAAAATGACGGAGTCGGGGTAAGACGGCGGGTAAGATGATGCCGGCGGGGAGATCTGGGCGCAGGAGTGTTACCTTGATCACCGCACCGAAGGCTCCTTTGCCCAGCAGCTGGAGCTCCTCGAACTCGTGGAAGTAGCGGGAGAACTGCGGCTGCACCACCGAGCTGAAGGGGGCGCTGAGAATGTGGCTGTGAGGGATCACCGAGGACGGGAAGTCCTCCGCCTCGACTGGGAACAGAGAACAACAACAACAACACTAGTTCATAACAATACTCATTTTCTTGTGCACAAAGAAGACAGCACAGACAATTCGGTTTGTGTGCACTCACAGTATAAGACGCTTTCGATAAAGTGGGTCCAGCGAATGGCAAACATATCATTCGTTTTTTTCTTTTTCATGAGCTGTACCTCAGTATTACGGTTGAGGTGAAGTCCATGTTTTTCACTGTATATGACGTAGTAAATGATTATGGTACATCATGAATTATCAGGTTCATCATGATAAAACGTCCAGGTAGAAGACAGTCCAAGTTGAAAACAAACCCTAAATAGATAATGCCCCCCCCCCCCCCACCGAGTCTTTCTTCTTTTTTTTTGTACATGTCTGTGTGTGCAGTCACACAGCTGTACCTTCTGGGCTGGAGTCTCGACTTTGCGGCACCGGCCTGGGGGGTGGAGGGTTGAGGAAGGAGTGTTCAAGGAGCTGCTGGGTGTTCCAGCGATCGACATCATTCAGACACACACACCTTGCGTCAGAAGAGCATAACGTTAATAGATCGTCACACACACACACGCACGCACACACCACAGAGCTATCGGCGATAATAAAGTTGACATGTATTGTATCTGTGGTTTGGAAGCGCCCAATCTACATTATTTTGAAATAAATTAATTAAGCGGGTTTGAATGTTAGTATAATAGGGTGAAGGGTAATAACCGGGTAAACATACCTCGTAAAAAATATATAATAATACAAGCACACAATTGGATCGACCACCAAACGTAGGTGTGACCTACTTTCTAAACAGGCCTAAAATAGGCCTACAGAACGTGAGTCAGCGCTAGTTACACAACAAAGGTGCTACAGCAAACATAATCAAAGTCACGTGTGATCCAAAGTGTTGCACGTAGGGCCCCGCAAACCTCTTGAGGAAGTCCTGGAAGTCGTCGGGCAGGGTGGCGGGCACCGTGACGGGGTACTCCTTCACCTCCCTCCCCTGGCTCAGCGCCAGCAGCATCAGACCCAGGCTCCACACGTCGCCCTTCTTCCCCGTCTTGGGCGGCATGGCCGTCTCCTCGCAGAAGCGCACGTGCGCCTGCTGGAAGACGTCCTCCTTGCAGATGTCACCCAGCCTCTTGCCCAGGCTGTAGTCCGTGAGCCGCACGTTCCCCTGGGGGTCCAGCAGCACGCTGGAGGGCCCCAGCTGCTTGTGGACCACCGAGTTGGTGTGCAGGTAGTCCAGGGCGGCCAGCAGCTGGGCGGTGTGCTGCCGCAGCCGGTCCAGGGGCACGGGGGTCTGGCAGAGCAGGCTCTGGTTGAGGTTGGTCCCGGCCACGTGCTCCACCAACAGGTCCACCACCAGGCAGTCGTCCGTCTCGCCGGAGCTCAGCGCCTGGTAGTGCACCAGGTTTGGGTGCTCCAGCTTCAGCAGGGAGTTCAGCTCGCTCTCCGCTCCGTGGATCTACCATGTGATGTGTAATCCATGTGTAAATATTAGACACACACACACTCTGTTTGTAATGCTGATGTACTACTGAGACAATGATGACAAAGATGTATTGTATACACTCGTAAGTCACTGTGGCGTCTCTATCCGTGTTAACTTCCTGGGGACTCGCCTGCTTTTTACAGTTTTCGATCTTGCCCTTCTCCTGGCTGGTGAAGAACTTCCCCATCTTCTTGTTCCATTGCAGCGCCCACTCATAGACCACCACGAAGTCTCCAGAGTGGGCCTCGAACCCATAGTAGACGCTGCGGCCCAGTCGCTCGCTCTCGCCTGCAAGAAACACATTCACGCATTCATTCAAAACATACAAACGTGCTAACAGGGCTACACCGCCACAAAAATAGAGCGGAGGACACAACGAGTATTGGTTCTCACCGAGGCACTTCCCTCTGTGGACCAGCAGCTCCCCCACCGTGCCGTTGCTGAAGTGGAGCAGCTCGGGCAAGCGATGGCTGTCTTCGTTCAACGTCTCTCGTCTGGTAAAGCAGTTGAGGCTCGTTACGTTTGGGTTCATACTTAGTCGTTTAGCGGACACTTTTATCCAAAGCGACTTACAAGTGAGGCTGAGAACAATCAAACCTTGAAGTCAAAATTGGAGTAGCTATAAATAAATTCAAGTGCTGCACGGACAAGTTTCTAAAAAAAATAAGTAGATAATACATTTATTGGTAATTTTGTAGAATATATTTGTTTATGAATATATAGTATTTTTTGTATTAACTTATACATTTTTTGATATGATTAGTACATAATAGTTGCAGCTCAGACCCAATGCGTCACTTCCGCGCTACGTAGCATGGTTACATTCTAGTAAAGTGTTGGTGCGGTAAAACATTCAACTTCATCGTGTCCGGCGGTGGGGTACCTGTGGCGGGTATTGGAGGTGGTCCGTCGCCGGGTGCCGACTGCTTTTTTAGGGTCCGGTGGTTCAGGGGCTGGTCCGGTGGAGCTGGGTGAGCTCCTGCCCAACACTGAGTCAGCCATGGTGGGCTGCTCCATACCCTCAAGACGCTCCTGAGAGAAAAAGGTATTATGTACTTACACCTGCAGTTTGTATTGAGGGGCAAGATAGGGTAGCTTCTCGACTCCAAAGCCGAAAGGTTCTGGGTTCAATCCCTAATGACCGCAGCCTTGAGCAAGATACCTAACCCCTATCTGCTCATTAATGACATGTATCTGAATAAGGGCTGACTGATATGGTAAAAAAAAAAGTGGGAATCATTTTTGCATCACAATTTTCATTTTCAGTGAAAGAAACTATTAAAATCATGATATGACATTTGTTGGGGTCCGTTTTCTTACATCTGGAGAAAAAAATTTGTAGGCCAGGGCATCTCTGCAGCACTACAGTACTTCACTTCAAATATTGCACTTGGCCATATTGCGATTTCGATAATATTTAGATAAATTGTTCAGCCCTAATCTGAATTCACTGGAAGTCACTTTGGATAAAAACCTCTGCTAAATGACTGAATAGTAAAAGAGTATTGTCTTTGCTACCACGGTTTTGTGCAACAATTCCAGTACAGCACCATTCACGTTCATCTCCAGAGATGAATTGCAGATTTCAACATAGGTGATTGTGGAAAGGGCAGAAACAGTGGGTGTGGCTTCGCAGGCCTTTGAATCTTCCTAGAGACTTTGAATCTTTGTGAATATTCATATTCATTCAAGAGTCTCATAACAACAGCCAAGACAGCAACGATAGGAATGTCAGACTGTTCATGCAATTAAATGTGTGTTCAACATTTGTGTAAACATTTCAGTAGAGAGAACAGTGAGAGAGACATTGTTGATGCTGTTTTTCAGTCGTAATTGTTTTTCACGCACCAGTTTGGCCATTTCCTTTCTTCTCTTCTCTTCCCGTTTCTCCTCCTCCCTTCTCTGGATTTCAGCCATAATCTCTTTCCCCTAGAAAAGACCAAAGACACCATGGTGGTCATTGAGAAGGTCCCCCTCAAAAAAGTGTAACTGAAAAAATGCAGGATCTGCTTCAATTTGTGGTAAAAGCGTGGCATGTCTGTGGCTCACCATGTCCTCCTCCTGCTTGCGTCGCTGGTCCAGCCTCCGTTTCTCCTCCAGGTCGAGCTTCTCCTTCTGCTTGCGCTGGTTCTTGAGCATCTCCTCGTGAAAGGAGCTTGGTGGGGGCTTGTTGTACTTGCTCAGAAAACCCTGGACATGGTCAGCGAGTTCATAGATCATCACCTATGGGAGAGGACAGTTGGTTAAAGGGTGCAAGTGTGTGTGTGTGTGTGTGTGTGTGTGTGTGTGTGTCGTTACCTCTCCACGTCGCACCGATACGAGCTTGGTAAGCTCATTAAGAAGACACTGGAGGTTTTCATTGGAGAGGCCCTTGGCATTTTTCAGCTCCAACTCGGGAGGCCTGTCGGATTTATTACCCACAGTCAGTTACATACTTACAGCTATCACATTCTGCTCTATGTACAGCTGCTGCCAGCGATCATACTTCACATTGGCAGGCTGCTTGTGGGTATGGCAATACCGGTAGTGTATTAAACATGATATATACTCACGCATCGGGGTACGTGGCTGGGCATTTGACCTGCAAGTCCACGGTCACGTACGATTCCTGTCCGGTGTTGAGGCCATTGGGTCGCAGGCAGAGGTACACCTCTGGAGGCCTTTTGATCTGAAATACATTAAAACAACCGTCATGCATGAAGAAGCTGTAATGTTGTATCTACAACAACTGTCAAACATGCTATGCATTATGCTATTCTGCTATGTGCATTAGCTTTATGTTTGTTTCGAATACCTTCCATGTATCGTTGTTCCGTAAATCCTTAAAATCATCCCCAAAGATAGACGAAAGAGCCTCTAGTTCATTCTCCTGATGAACTAAATAGTCATCTCGCTCTTCTGTGGAAGTCTGCTGCTGACTGTTCATGCTTCTGCCAAAACTACATGGCACCCATATCACATATTCACATCCCGGAAGAAAACTAAAGTGTTAAAGTTGTTGCAGCAGTCGGGTTTGTATAGTACAAAAAAAAGCTTCCGTGTACAAATTATTCACAAATCACCGATTTGTCACGTTAGGAAGGAGCGTACTCTATCACAACAACGCTGCAACTCTGGCGAGTGCCTGGTCCTCCTCCTCCTCCTCCTCCTCCTCCTCCTCCTCCTTCTTCTTCTTCGTTTAGTATTTCTCGGGGGCTGGAAACAACTTTTCGGTGCATTAGCGCCACCGCCTGAACAGGAGTATGAATCAGGGATCCTACTTCTCATAAAAAACAAAACCCACAAACCAAAACAAATAAACCAAACTAAAAAAATGCTTTATATATATACTAAATTAAAGCACTCATCCCTTGATGGTTTAACAGATATTTATTTTAAACTAATTTGTACCCCTTGACTTCTCAGTGCTTTGGACTATTAACATTGCTGCCGTCTGGTAGACGTTCATTCGGACTACCAGACTCACTGACAGTTTTTTTCCCATAAGCCATCAGGCTTCTCAACCAGTAACACTAACCTATTGATCATGTTGATCACTGGTAAATTATGCCCTGGTCACTTTACCTAATTTAATGTACATATCTATCCGCACTCCTCCACTTTATACTTTACACTTTTATACTTTTAAAATGCTAGTGTTTATTTATCTTATTATGTATATTTTTTATTATGTACATTTTTCTTAACTTTTTAAAACTTTTGTATATATATATATATATATATTTGGCCCTTATTCTGTAATGTTCTACGTATTGTGGGCTTGCCATGTCATAAGAATTGCACTGCCTAGGAATGACCCTGTGTTATGCAAGTGTGTGAATGTGTTGCGTGCCTGACTGTCCAACGTCGTTTCGTCGCAGAAGAAACGTCACCACAATATGGTTTTTCTGTAACTTGTGGTGGCCCCTCTAGGTGGCGGTGTTTCAAACTTACTCGTATCCAGAAATAATGTGGCAGCGTGGCAGAAATTCTGACACTGATGATGATGATGATGATGCTTTTGAGAAAGGGCAGTTTTCTGATACAAACGGGGGGCTCAAGAGCGTGTATGAGTTAAGTCAAAATATGTAAATTATTTTAGGTAGCAGGGAAATTGAGAGTGGCCATGGGACAATAATCTAAAAATGTGATTTATTTGCATTAGAGAGTTAGTGCTTGTAAATATTCTAAGCAAACCTGCATTATATATTATGCAGTCTTTTTAATTGTAATATGTAATATCTTAAAAAGCTTTGCCTGTATGCCATTTCCACACATGGCTCAAATCTGTACGTTTACATACAGATTGCAAGGTCTTCAGTTAGCCCTCTTATTGTCTACCTACAATCATCTTTCTAAACATACTAATGGTCATCGGCTGGCTTGAACCCCTCCAAGGCAGGACATACAGGGAGAGACAGTGTGATGGAAGGTCTAGCCCCTGCATCCAGCGGCTATCTGTGGAGATAGAGAGGAAATACTGCTATTAATAGGAGGCTTTGGTCTCTGGTGGGGCTGCCTGAAGCAGAGGAATGATTTCAAATTCCCCCCTTCTCGCTATGAGATGACATGCCACCAAGACACCACTTACTTACTACCTCAGGGTTGCCCAGGTCTCACCCGATTGACTCGGAAGGCGCAACATTTTTGAAACAGTATCCCCCTGTTCGGATCACTTCCTCTTTCTGTCTCTGATTCAGATGTCCGGGAATGGTCGGTTGGCTTCGACAGAGGTGTGGACCAGAGTGGTGTCATGGCATACCAATGGCTCATTGAATAATGTGTTCTACAATGTGGCTGCATAGAAGACAGTATTACCTCATAAGGTCCAGTGTACATCAAGGGGAGATATAGTGTAGAAATGGGCGGGACAAATATGGAACTCATATCACAGACTAGCCAGGCGGAGCAGCAGCAGTTGGCTGCACATTAATGACAGGGGTGCTCACAATGACCTTACAAGGAGACGGCTGGGCCAATCGGGACGAAGCAGCGGGAGCCTCGAGCCACTGAGACAGCCAGACCAGACACAGACCCAGAGTGGCATTACCATCAGCTGTTCCGTGTGTTAAGAGGGCTCAGCGCACACACACAGACACACATGCGCACACAAATGCGCACACACGTACACATTCACAGACACATGGACGCACGCACACACTCACACACACACACACACACACACACAAGCACACACATGGGCGCATGCACACACTCACACACACACACACACACACACACACACAGACAGACACACTGTTCAGTCTTATGAGTCACGGCAGTTGGTTTATTCACCTCCTTAACCAGACATCTAATGTCATGTTCCTTCTGGGGACTCGTAGTTGACCCGTGGGGGGTTATGACCCATGGGTGGTTATCACTGTGATAATTCCGATAGGTGGGTAGATGACATAGGATAGCATTGTAAGGGCACGCAGCAGGATCTGATATTGAAGTCACACAATATGTTTGTAAGTGAGACCAAGAGAGGATTAATATGTCCCATGCTTCATGTCAACTTCATTGAATGACATCATTATTTTCCAGGTTTTCACTTATACACACGATAACTGATGTATAATAACATAAAATATATATTTTGTCATGCTTTGCGATATACAGCGTTTCCCTGAACATTTCAAGTGAATAAAAGAACACAAAGTATTTTGCAAAACTTTAAACTGAAAGATTCAATGAAGAGACTTTAATTACATTTCCAGGTAGTAACATTCCACAAAGGGCTTTACCCTTTTTGAATGTTAAATGTATTTCTTTATTTATCACCTTTATTCCAATAATCAATAACATCTTAGAATAGATTAAGGAGGCATCAGGTTATGTTGCTCCAATTCCTTTTTTTACTAGTTCATGACATACAAGTTTTACTGCCTTGTTGATCTTTTTTTTTACTAGCTGCTCTTTTTGGACTGAACTCTAAGCCCCGCCCCCTGGTCCCCAGACCCAGCGACAGTCTTATTTAAGGTCTGCTCCAATCCTGGGCCCTTGTCCCAGTGGAAGCATCAGTCTACCCGTGCAACTAGGTGAGTACATCCACAACTTGATGTGGCTTCTAACTCTTCTTTAACTTAGCTTCCCTCCTTCCATTTCTTCTTCTTCTTCTTCTTCTTCATCTTGTTCTTTTTTGAAACATTGACATTCTGGTATATGATACAGGATGTTGCAAAATGCAAAATGATGTATGCTTGTATTTGAGGTTCATGTACATGGTGGGCAGCATTTTGTGTAATCATTTCACATGTGTCTTGAAATGGTTAGATCAACAATTAGCGTGCATTTATGAAACAGGATTTATATAGCGTTCAAATCTGGGTGCAGTGCAATGAAGAGAAACGGTATGCCTTAGTTGAGGAAGAAATGTGTGTAATTATTAAACAATTACATTTTGTTTCAATACTAAATAATGCTATTACTGCCGTTCATGTCTGCAGTCAAAGCACTTGCAGCATGCAGCCACTTTCTAGTAACAAATCAGCTGTAAAGAAACAGCTTTTTTTGTAAGAAAGAATTAGATCAAACTGTAATATGTCCTAAAATATCCTATTACAGAGCTGTTTCAGTACTTAACATATCAGTGCTTTTATTGCACCAACCAGAAAAAGAGTCTTGTATTAAGAAATATTGAGACCAAACCATCTGTGTCCTGTACTTAACATATATGTGCCTTCAGTGCATCAACCGGGGGAAAAAGCGAGTGTTGATTGAAGTAAGAGGCTGCGACCAAAGCTGGTTACGGTCTAATGAATGAAACTATTTGGAGGCATGCAGTAAAACAAAAGTGTCACAATGTGCTGACAGCTGCCCTACCAGCCTGGCTCTGAGACAAGCCCCCCCAGACCTGAAATAGCTGCAGATAGAGACACCACACTTGTTTCCCCCGACCACCATCATCACCACCACCACCACCACCACCTAGGCACAGTGGGGGGTAGAGCTTAAAATAGACCCACCCCCCCAGGTCCCTCTGTTATGCCCCTTTTTGGTGCTACCTCAGCAACTCTGCAGTGTCCCAGGAACAATCATCATCCTCTGGGCTGTTGAGATACAGTATCAGTGGTTGTACAACCGGGCGGGGGACGGAAATAGCACCCAAAGGCATGTCTAATTAGCACTCTATAGATAGCGCATGTGCAAGTGGTTTGTCTTAGTGGTTTCTAGTAATAATGTGTGACGATAGCAACACTTGAGCGGTTCGGTCTGACAGCTCTCTGAAAACACAGTGGATTCAGATGGAGATAGGGATAACTTTATTGTCCATCAACGACAACGACAGGAAAAAAATCATCCATCTTCGATGGATCTCGATTAAAATACAACAGACAGCGATTTACAACCAAACAAAAAAAACACCTCATCTTATCACCTCATCAATAAATATAAACAGTATAGACAGTACCAACAAAGTCAACAGTCTATGTATTAGGGAGTGACTGAAAACAAATATGTCCAATAATATTGCATTGCTTATTTCCATTACATGACTTAGTTGTGTATAATATATTGTGTCAACTGTAAGTCCATTCAGTCTACTGGTGCTCAGAGCTCTGCGGTTGGCCAGCCCCGATAGGCCTTTGCGCTATGCTATCAATAATAGGGTAGGGAGTTTAGACAGCTGTTCCTAACACCCCGATCCCCTCCCTCTCTGTCTCTCCTCCTGTCTCTCCTGTCGCGCCCCCCCCACCCCATGTAGACCATCCCAGCAAAGCCAAATCATGTGCGACGACGACGAGACTACCGCCCTTGTGTGCGACAACGGCTCTGGCTTGGTCAAGGCTGGATTTGCCGGAGATGACGCTCCCCGTGCTGTCTTCCCCTCCATCGTTGGAAGACCCCGTCACCAGGTAGGCCTTCAAACCATTGAAAAATGAAATGTAATAAAAACTGGTATCAGAGCTTACAAGTCCCTACAAGCCCACTCCCATTCCCCCCAATGTACTATTATTACTGTTATTATTTAGCCGTTGAGGCCACTGTTTTATCAAACATCTACAGTGAATTCAGTCACATTTAATGACGGAGCAGCGAGAGATAGAGATAGAGTTTGCCTACATCGGGGATGGAACCCAGTAGCTTCCGGCCGGGAGAACACCCAGTAGCCACCACACTATCCTGCCCCCCCCCCCCCCCCCCCCCCCCCCCCCCCC
>OOFB01031264.1:16582-28294 GCA_900323305.1 Trachyrincus murrayi
GGGGAAAACCCCCGGGCCCCCCCCCCTTTCCCCCCCCCCCCCCCCCCCCCAGTACTCCATCCTGCCCTTACAGTTTCAGAGTAGGAACTCTATTGGCGAATCCAATATGTCGTCTAACCTCTGCTTTTGTGTGGCCTGTTCTCAGGGTGTGATGGTGGGTATGGGTCAGAAGGACAGCTACGTGGGTGACGAGGCCCAGAGCAAGAGGGGTATCCTGACCCTGAAGTACCCCATCGAGCACGGCATCATCACCAACTGGGACGATATGGAGAAGGTGTGTGTGTGTGTGTGTGTGTGTGTGTTGATCGTGGCTTCCTGCCTGGTCACGATCATAGAGGAATCGTGTCTTAGCAGAACCACGTCCAGTTTGTGCGACTTCATTCCAGACGGAGATCATGTGACGCACCACCGAGTGTAGTAGTGACGTCTGGTATTTGTGTCGCTCGCAGATCTGGCACCACACATTCTACAACGAGCTGCGTGTGGCCCCCGAGGAGCACCCCACCCTGCTCACTGAGGCCCCCCTGAACCCCAAGGCCAATAGGGAGAAGATGACCCAGGTACGTTCAACAAGCATACCCCCCCCCCCCCACTTAATAAGCATTTAGCTTATTGTAAGTCGCTTTACATTTTTAAGCGCGACTTACAATAAGCGAGGAAGGCTATGCAGAGTCCAGGTGAACATCCAATAACATTCAGTGTCCCTTTCCTGTGTCTTTTGCAGATCATGTTCGAGACCTTCAATGTTCCCGCCATGTATGTTGCCATCCAGGCTGTGCTCTCCCTGTACGCCTCTGGCCGTACCACCGGTGCGTACCCTCCCTACTCCCTACAACTCTACGGCCCTGTTCAGAGCCAAAGGGCTATCGTTTAGTCTATGTGCAATGTGCTAAGATCACCTGAGAAATTCTTCTCGAAGTGTATTGCATGGCATCGTATGACACATGACCTCTGAAGACATCCATCTTCTGGATTTAATCACCCTGTCAGTGCCAATGATGGGTGCTAAGCCCTGGCTGGCAGTGTTGGGGGGTGCGCGGCCAGTGATGTCAGCAGCATTGTATTTATTTATGGGGTGATGTGTTTTGAAGGGAGATTACACAGCTGGTCCTCGCCCTCTCAGCCACGCGTGGCTAATTATGGCTCCTTGTGTGTGTGTGTGTGTGTGTGTGTATGTGTGTGTGTTTCTGTGTGTCCTTTATAGGTATTGTGCTGGACTCTGGTGATGGTGTCACCCACAATGTCCCCATCTATGAGGGTTATGCCCTGCCCCACGCCATCATGCGTCTGGACCTGGCTGGTCGCGACCTGACCGACTACCTGATGAAGATCCTGACTGAGCGCGGCTACTCCTTCGTGACAACCGGTGTGTTCAGGAGAGCTCCACTCTATTCGGGTTATATCTGAGGTGAAAGCATATGTACGTTCTACAATCATCTCAATATATTCATATCAACGTGTATTTCTCAGCCGAGCGTGAGATCGTGCGGGACATCAAGGAGAAGCTGTGCTACGTGGCGCTGGACTTTGAGAACGAGATGGCCACCGCCGCCTCCTCCTCCTCCCTGGAGAAGAGCTACGAGCTTCCCGACGGTCAGGTCATCACCATCGGCAACGAGCGTTTCCGTTGCCCAGAGACCCTCTTCCAGCCGTCCTTCATCGGTGAGTCACGTGGATTACTCTAATCTGGTCTGGTGGTCGCCTTCCTTCTCAGTTTCGAGACGTTTTCTATATTGCGGAGGTTAATCTTGTATGTCCATCCCACCAGGTATGGAGTCCGCTGGCATCCATGAGACCGCCTACAACAGCATCATGAAGTGCGACATCGACATCCGCAAGGACCTGTACGCCAACAACGTGCTGTCCGGCGGTACCACCATGTACCCCGGTATCGCTGACCGCATGCAGAAGGAGATCACCGCCCTGGCCCCGTCCACCATGAAGATCAAGGTGAGGGGAAAACCAAAGAAATATAAGTCCTCATTTCATTTATTTGAGCCTTGTCTGATGTATATAATGGGACCTAATGCCCTTACATTAACACACAATTCTTTCTTGCTTTCTGCCAACTTGTGTAGATCATCGCTCCCCCTGAGAGGAAATACTCCGTCTGGATCGGAGGCTCCATCCTGGCCTCCCTCTCCACCTTCCAGCAGATGTGGATCAGCAAGCAGGAGTACGACGAGGCAGGACCTTCCATTGTCCACAGGAAGTGCTTCTAAATGCGCAAACCACCTTCCATGCATACAAACACTTGTATGTCTTTGTCAACTGTATATATATGTATGCTCTGTTGTAATAAAAAGAACTCATTGAGGCAGTATACTTGAATCTGATTTGAATCCCATGACTTGTTGAATTGTTTGGTGTGCAGGGAAGACGTCTAACACACACTGGAAAGATATGAAAGATGATTCCATAATCTGGTGGAAATGACCATCAGCCAGGCAACGTGTTCAACTCTTTCATATAGTCGCAACATATGACAAGAATTCATCTAAAATACATGTAAAATACATATATCAACTAGAGTGCTGAAAAAGTACATTTAATATTACACAAAGGAGAAGCCACCAATTTTCACATTGTAACTATGTGTTAATGGTTTAAAAATGAAGAAACAAAACACTTCCCGTAATGTTGGGATCATGGACTAACCAATACTACTTTGCCATAGTTGGTGTTATAGACATAAAATATGTCTATAACAACCATGGATTCTAAATCGAAATTTGCATTGAAACACGCTACATCTCTATTTGAATAGATGCAGTGGACTGAGGTTTGTTGGATGATAACTGCCTTGCAATAGGGCAACGCATATGTCCATTCAATGCTTTGTATACAGGAGGACAAGTAAATACCACCAGAATAATATCCTGGCTGCACTGTACTGAATGTACAGGAACATTTGGTTACGCCTGTGGGGGACTCAAATGGAGAGTGCACTGCCGTAGTATTACCGCCTTGAGGAGACGAATACATGCATTGACAGGTTTCTCTGCATCTAGGAATGATAGTGGGATGGGTTGGCATGGAGGCTCATTCGTTAGGACGGCTGCATTACAGCAAACAGGTCCTGGTTTCAAACTTGCCGTGGGCCTTTCTGTGTTGACATGTTCTCTCTTTGTTCCTCCAGATGCTCTGTGTTCCTCCTACATCTGAAGACATGTATGTAAAGACCATTTGAGGATCAGCCAGCCTACTCTGTTAAAGAGTCAGGAGAAGATTTAACTATATATTGGCAAACATTACAATATATATCGATAAAAGCAATTAAAGAGCAGCATAGAAACATGACTCAAATGGTAGGCCTCTAAGGATCTCAGTCATAATCATGCTTGTTCCATTTAGAAAACTAAAATGATCTACATTTGTTATAGGGCTATTTATTATTATTTGTGCAGTGTTGGTCTCTACCAAGAGAAAAACAACTAGAAATACAACAGATACTCTGTGAATACCTAATTATCAGAAATGTTTTGACGATTCCACCCAATGTTTCACCCATGGTAATTACTTTGTGTCTCATAGGCCCAAAAGTGAAAGCTCCGCCCAAATTGGTAATGCGTCGAAACCTTTCTGTCCAATCACAACGCGGAATGTAGGGAGCGCTGCCATTTGAATGATCTGCGGAAATCGCCCGCATGAGAATAAGGTCCACCGAGCTTGTGTTGAAGCTAATGTAGTTAGCTAGCTAACACTTTAATTTAAGATATATTATGGATTACGGGGAATCGAATAGTATTTATTGGTGAAGATGTACTTGTTACAGAGTATATGCTAACCGAAAACACACCCTCCGTTTTCGAGTTTAGTTTGTAAACCAAAAGTCTAGCTAACCAACTGCTTTGCAAATAGCATTTCGTAAGCCGCGGTTTAGACAACGTCAACGGGAGGCACGTTGGAGGCGTCTTCACTACGTTACTGTTAATATTGCGTTTAGTATTGTAGACTTGTCGGGTCAGCTGTTTTCACAGCACCTTGATATGACACAATAAATTGCATTCGCTTTAAAACTCGAAGTTCGCTTTTAAAAACTCAAGAAGTTCAACTCGGACCACATCGGAAGGACTATTGGTTGGTTTTGGACCCGGTTAACAAGGGTGAATGCATAGGGACACAGTGTCTTAAGTCAGAACAACAACAACAGGTGGAGGTGACTTGTGGCAACCGAGATGAGGGCCATGGAGAGAAACGTGATGCGTCTGGTGGCCGTGGAACAGCTTCGAGCTGCGTATGGAATAAAGACCAAGAACTGGAACAAAAGCAAACACGGCAGCAAGTCAATAGCGGCTCAATCGGTAAGTGAGACCAATATCAATAACCATGATCCCCTAAACTCACATTTCCCAATAATCATTAAAGTCAGCGCATCTGAAATGTCGTCACGTTAGTCGAACAACAAATTCGAGCACATTCAAAACATCGACTTGACAGATGTCCTCATTGTTAGTGTCTAGAATAATTTGCATATAGTTTAAACCATGCCCTCCCCCTCTCTTTCTGAAAACCATTTGTATAACGTATGCCTGTTAAGTGTAGATTGGTTGGCGGTTTAAGGACAATTCTCCATCTTTTCACAAACAAGAGAACGCCCTGGTCTGATTCCCCAAGGACCTTATGTCCTTGACATTTGAATGCAACAGGCTGCAGAGACGCTGGACAAGAAACTCCTAAGCAGAGACCCATAGGTTATGAGAAGCAAGGTTGCAATTGCTTTACCAATCCAGCAATACTGACTCAACCATTTGAACAATCCTCGCTCAACACAACAGCCACAAGGTTTAGATTCAAACAAAGCAAGGGTTGCACCAGACACTATTGAACTTGCCCATTTGATTTCTAAGACTGTTAGTTTTCAATTATTTTCCTTATCCTTTTCACTCTTAAGATATGTTTGATTAAGTGCGGTGCAACCCTGTGCCTGCTCACCCCTTGTACTTAATCGTATAGTCTGGGGTTGGTCACATGCTTGACCTGGAATTTCTGTAAGATTCCAACATGTGTTACCTGATGAGTTAGTACCACATGGCTGATTCTGGGCTTTTTATCAACACTGTGTTCCTTCT
This sequence comes from Trachyrincus murrayi, assembly GCA_900323305.1. NCBI lineage: Eukaryota > Metazoa > Chordata > Actinopteri > Gadiformes > Macrouridae > Trachyrincus > Trachyrincus murrayi. The sequence goes on from OOFB01031264.1 coordinate 21,655, forward strand.
CATTTACAGCCAACTATCATGGAATTCATATTTTTATTTCCTTTTCAGGCCAAGGTTTTTGGGATGCCGCTGGAGAGCCTTCCATATTACAATATGGAACATGGCAGTGTGCCAAGGCAAGTGGGAGCAAATCAGTTCCAAGAGCATGCATTGTGTACCTTTCCCGATCTTGCATTTTTATGTTTGTCTTTCTAATCACACGCATATTGTCTTTTTTTTTTCCCCTTCCCTCAGTTTTCTAGTTGATGCGTGCATGCAGCTGACGGCCCACATAGACACAGAGGGCTTGTTCAGAAAGTCGGGCTCCATTGTTCGCCTGAAGGCACTCAGGGTGAGTGATGACTTGGCATGACCCCACATTGAGAGGTCGACCTTGACCCCGGGACCCCAGGTCTGACACAACGGCGCTTTGTTTTCCCTTGTTCAGGCCAAGCTGGATGCGGGTGAGGAGTGCTTGTCCACCGCCCTGCCCTGTGACATTGCTGGCCTGGTTAAGCAGTTCTTCAGGGACCTGCCCGAGCCCATCCTTCCGGCAGAGCTGAACGAGGCCCTGCTCAAAGCCCAACAGCTCCCCACGGAAGAGGATAGGAGGTCGGCCCTTTTGCTGCTGTCTTGCGTTCTGTCGGAGAGGAACCTCTGTGTTCTGCGTCACTTTCTTGACTTCCTTCACAACGTCTCTCTGAGGTATCTTCATTTTGGATCTGATTCCAAGCATCAGTTTGAATTTCTATGCGTTTATTTTATTCTTTCGTATCGAATGGCTGTTTCTCATTTTTCCTCCTCTTGCTTTCTCCAGGAGTGCAGAGAACAAGATGGACAGCAGTAACCTGTCTGTGATCCTGGCGCCCAACCTCCTTCACTCTGGGGACGGGAGTGAGAAGATGAACGCCAACACAGAGAAACGCCTCAGGCTGCAGGCGGCGGTCATCCGCTCCTTCATAGAGAATTCCAAAGATGTCGGTACGACTGCATTTCTGACATGATTCCTCAAAATACACAGCATTTCAACAGTAATGATGTTGCCTGTGCACACACAGGAGTTATAGAGTGTTGCTCCGAATACTCATATTCATAAATTGTGGTTGCTAAGAAGTCCTGGCATGAAAATTTGGAAAACTACTTGTAGCAGATGTTTCATATCCATCACATTCCTTTGATCTTCTGGTGTTTTTTTTTGGCATTGTGAAGATGATGGAGAATGGTACCATCTCTAACATGCCAACACATATGATCTAATATTAATGTATTATTGCATGTGTATATTGTCAACATAACATCTTGAACGTGTGTATTGTAAACACTATAGCCTGAGGTCTTGGACTGTGTCCTTGCTGTGCAGGTGTGTTGCCTCAGTTCCTCATGGAGAAGGTTCCCGCCATGATGGGCTGTGACGCAGGTTCCCTGTCTCCTTCTCACGAGGAGCAGGAGCACAACGCGGGTTCGAGAAGACGTAGACGCAGCCTAGGAGGTACGACTATTGAATTCAGCTGAGGTTTTAACTGGTGTTGAATTCGTGTTGGGTAGCTTGAAGTAGCCCCGATCGCTGCTACTGTGTAAGTAGTTTGGTTTGTCTCACATTTCAGATATGGTCAATGGTGCTCTGACTAAGATAAAAACTAGTAGAACACCCACAAACACGTCCCAGACAGACAGTTTTGGTAGGTATTGCGGTGAAACCCGTGCGGCAAGGCCGTCAAAACATGTGGCATGTCGCAGAATGGCAGTCCATTTCCATCCGCCTTGCTGATTAAGATATAATCTCTGTAATTCAAGCAGTAACTTTTATTTTACCACTGATTTCATGTGCTTCCTTCCATTGAGGTGAATGCACTCCTGCTGTGATGGTAATGCATTGTGATTCGAATGAGTTATGCCTGTCTGTACTGACCTGCTTCGCCTGCTTGTCTATCGATTCCACTAATCATCTTCCATGGGCTTAAAGGGGAATTTCACTTTAAAACACTTCTGGGGTCATTTTCACACACACTCGGGCTTTTGTGTGCTCCCCAGATAGTATTTAGGCTGCTTGCTTCAATATTTAGATATTTGATAACCGTTTAAGCAACCCCCCCCCCCCCCCATCCAATAGAAGCCCATTCACATAACTAATTGAAAAATGAAGGGCGACTCATTCATTAGAAGGACTATACATTTTATGGGAAGCAGGGATATGTTTTTACTATGAGTCTAACATGGAGTTTGATGTTGAATGGGCTACTATTGGATGGGGTGGGGGGGTTTGCTTACATGGGTATCACAAATCTAAATATTAAAGCAAGCAACCTAAAAACTGTCTGGGATGCACATGAAAGCCTGGGTAGGTGTGAAAATGACTCCAGAAGTGTTATAAAGTGAGATTTGTATGAAAGTAATTCTACAAGCTTTTGATTACAAATTGGTGCTTTTGTGATTTCCACCAGTCTTTTCCTCCGCTACTCCCGTGATTGCGACACCGAACTCGAAGCGCAAACTTCCCGTGGAATCTTTGCAGAGTTTCGGATTCTCAAACAAGAAACGTAGATCCATCAAAAAGAACCTGGGTTTAGAATTACTTCCAAACGCTCTGTTCAGTGGAGCGTCCACTCCTGGATCAGGTATTGATTTGCGTTTTCATTTTTAAACGAATAAATCATTGGATTAATCTACTCATTTCCAGTGGCTCACATAGTGTTGATGGTTTTAGTTTTTAAAAAGTCCTCTCACTACTTGGCAGCATACAGTGCATCAGGGGTTCTGGACTCCTCCTCCTCCCAGCATGCCACGTCCCCAGCGGCGAGATCCAGCATTCGCTCGGCTGCGAGGAGAAAGAGCCGACGGCTGAGCAGCAGGCATATGGTCCAGAGGTATACGAGGCATTACGCTCCCAAACAAACATGCATACGTAGCACACTTTTATTTGTATCTCGGTCAGTCTACATGCAATACAATATGAACTGCCTTTTTATTCATATTGTTCCAGAGTTGAATCTGGAAAGGCCGGGTGCTTTTCCCCCAAAGTCGGTAAGAAGGAAGCTCCCCGCAAGTCCCTGCGCTTGCGCTTTAGCCTGGGAAGGAGCAGCAAAGACGCTGTAAGTGTGGTTGCCCGAAAGACTTGACAATCACCAGGTCACCTGAACCTGGACAGTCAAAACAATATGCTCTTAATGGAAGTGGCCGGTGGCCATTTTGTCTTAACATGAATTGCATTTGTATTGAAATTAGCATAACCTAATGATGCATGCTAGGTGATATTTTGGGGTACAGTATTGCACAGTTGCACTTTTATTGTCTTGCTGTATTATGCTGGGGTACTTATATTATAGGTGTATAACAAAGTCTTAACGATAAGCATGTTTTTGAGGTTTAATAAGATCTATATCCATTTTTCTTATGTCACAAAATAACCTAGATAACCTGATGATGCAATATACAAAGCATACAAGTCAAGATGACGTTCTATCCTATATTAAACCACTATAAAACCTAAACCACTATCAAAATATATAAAATATGTTTGAAAGAGAATTATCATAACTAAATGAAATGAAACCTGAATCAGGTTTATTTTATAAGCTGTTAAGAAACTGATAACTATGTATCAGTATAATGCATTATACTTTATATGTATATTTTTGACGTAATAAAAAATAATAAAAACAAACTTCTTAGTGATTTTAATTGTCCTCTGAAGTACTAACCAAAACTTAACCTATAAAACATTACATTTAACATCCATCAGGGACATTTAACAACATAATACTCACAGCTCTCTTGTTATTTTGTTGGTTTACATCGTTAGCTAGTAGATCTCTTCATCTTTCATTTCTCATTCTCATTGGACAAAGGGATCAGAATCCATTGGCTGGCGTCTTGCCACTCAGGAGAGCACCACCAGTATTTGTCCCACCAAAGAGACAGAGTTCACCCCTGCTGCCCTCCGTAGTAAAAAGGAGTCAAAGAGTAAGTGTATATTGTACATTTCTATCAATTTAGAGAACTAGACATTTCAATGTAACATTTCAAAATGGCGTAGCCCTCTGAGTTTTTATCACTTCCACTGTTTCACTCAATCCCCGTAGGCTCAAAGTTCTTCAGTAAATCAGAGGACAACCTCCTCACTCCTCAGTGCGACTCGGCCGCCCAGCAAACCTCGTGGTGTGCCGAAACCCCCGAAGGATCCAGGGCTTTCGGCGGCCGGTCGTTCACGGACACCCCCATGAATCGAGGCCTGAAGAGCAACTACTTCTCCGAGCCGGCCATTGTTGCGTGCAAGCCTCCCACAGGACCGAGCCTTCCCGTGAAGCTGTGTTGTGCCTCAAGTGCCGAGAGCCTGGAAAGTAATGGCGGCTCCCTCACGAACATCCAGGCTCAGGCGGCTCCCGCCCTGACGGACACCACCGAGTGTTTTAAAGAACCTGCAGGCTGCGATCTCCAACCGGCCATTCGGCACCACAGCACCTCCAGAGAAGGTGAGCCAACGCAGCCTTCAGAAAGCATCCTGATGCCCCCACCAGAGACTCCTACACTCAAGGTTCTTTCTGTAGACCTTGAGCCATCCAGCCATCCTACACCAAAAATAAAGCTGCCTGAATACCAAAACATCACCTTCAGCCAGATGGAACTGGCCGCTTTGTCTCCTTTGCATATCGATAGTACGCTGTTTGAGACTTGCCTATATTTGAACCCCGCGGTTAAGACTCCCGATGGTTCCCTGTGTGGTGCTGCTGCTGGCTCTTTGAGCGGCCATAACGGCTCCATGGTGGGTGAGGCCGAGACGGAGGTTCAACACCTGAACTGCAGCAAACTGATCGACGCCCTGGACATTCAGAGCCCTGCTCACTTCAGACTGGGTGTCTCTGCGGGCTTACAATCAACTCCATATAAAGCACGTCTGGACTTCAATGACGATTTTAACAAAGCTTTGCAGGATGACAAAAGCGACAGTGCCGTACTTGAAAAGCCAGCAGCCCAAAACCAGCAACCACAAGCCCCCGAATCTCAGAGGCCTCGAGTGGCGGACCACATTCAGCACTTCAACAAGCTCACCATGTACTCCCCCAAAGGCTCCCGGGCTAAAGTGGGCCGGTCACCCCTGAAGTTCCAGCGCACGCCTGTGCGACAGTCTGTCTGCAGAATCAACTCCCTCCTGGGGGACGGCAGGAGACCCAAGCGGGGTTTGCTGCTTTCCACTAGCCAGAGCGGTCCCGCAGGAAAATCGGTAAGCATGGAGAGCGTCCTTCCCTCTGCGCCCCACCGTCAACCTTACCAGGGAGAAGAACCTGCCGCGCTGCCGAACGTCAAAGTTAGTGCCGCAAAGAAACCGCCCCCGGTTCTGCCGAAAAAGCCAAGTACATTGGCTCGTAAGCACAGGGTCTGTGCTTTAGGTGATGTGACGAACCAAGTGCCATCAAAGTCGCTGAGCGACACTTCTGATCCTGCCGGTAAGCCGGGTGTGTTGGAGGGCAGGAAGTCTCGGTTGCAGCATGTAACTGATAAGGATGTGCAGCATTACAGGGGTTCACCCAGAAACCCTCTCAGTGAGGTGCGACTGCTGTCTGCTACCAAGCCTATAGATTTGTAGAAGAACATCTGTGCCAGTCTTCTGTTCACTATCCAGGTTTTGTAAAGTGGGGCCCTTAAAGCATGAACTTTTTGTTTAGTTTTCCATTGTCTCTGGGAGTTTAACTTATTTTGGCCTCAATTCTGTTTAAATTTTTTTTAATTTGCTCAATATTAGATGCTCTAAGCTGTTGCCTTAATTTTGTTTTACTCTAGTTTTCTATGAAAAGGAAGCTTGGAAATGTCAGCACATTTTACTGAGATCTGCTTAGACTGCAGTAAGCAAGTGACAAGGTACAATTGGTAGAAACATTAGTTTTTAGATTTTGTTTGTTTTTAAATTATGTTTTTTAATCGACTGTATTTGGTTAAATGTGTAAAAGAAAACAATGGAAAAAACGAAATTTGGTTTTATTGCAATAATTGTACTGGATTTCATCTATAAAAAAAGTTAAGTGATTTGTATTTTTGGAAACCTATTTTGCAGTATTAATCTGGGTATTCTGTGTCATGTAAAGCTCAAGTTTGCACCCTTTTTAAAATGCTGTTTGGAATGGTTCAACCAATTAAAGTCTTACATTGACTGTAATCAGATTGTGTCTTATTTTATTCGCAGAAGATACGACTCGCTAGCTAGGCTTACCGTCCACACGGGGGCGTCCTAAAGGCGCCTTTAAACTGACGTGCTCATTTGTCCTGACCATGGAAACGTTCATGATGACTCCATGAATATCCCTATTAAGCCTATAAATAGTAGTCTACTGTAATGAGAAAATATATTCCGTGCATTTACAACTGGCCTTTATTTTTATTTTTTTAAGCTTAATTATACTTTTGAATTGTGCATTGAAATGTAATAACTCCTTTTCTCTTCAATAGCATAACGTTTTTGAATTTGGTCGAAATACGTTTTAACAGGTTTGGGAAGGTTATTTTGCAGTTAGTAGGCCTAATATAGGTTATTTGGTCACTATTTGAATGGATTGAACCGACTGTTGTCATCACTCAAATCGTCTCAAGGGATTGTACAAGGCCTCTTCGGTGTTTTGAAGTGCATGTCTTCAGATTCGCACTCATGACCCATGAATATAGAGCAGGCTGG
>OOFB01031265.1:0-17997 GCA_900323305.1 Trachyrincus murrayi
AGAAGGGCCACAGAAGGGCCACATAAGGGCCAGAGGAGGCTGAACAGCAGAGTTAACAGTGGAGAAGCACACACACACACACACCTGGAACATTTTTCAGGAGATGTGCACACATACACACACACACACACACACACACATATACACACATGCACATGAGAGAATGCACACACACACACACATACTCACTCACAAGAGCATATATACATTTGCACAAAAACACAGAAACACAACTACATATACTACATATGGACACATGAACACAGAAACAGACACACACACTCAACCTTCATGAAAACAACCACATTCCTGGGTGGTTTCAGGGGCAACTACTTTCATGTGTGTTTGTGCAGGTGTGTTCATGGTACATATGTTCAACCTATGGGCCACATCATGTACAAGACAACGTGAATATAATCTTCCTTCATGGAGTGATTCATCGTTTCGGAGAACGGCAATAAGGATACGAGAAGTACGAAGGGGAAGACAACTCAGAGAAAGATGGACCATTAAACGCCCTGCAGGTCAGGCGAGGTGTGCCAAGGTAGGGCGCTCTGGGAGACACATCCACCTCAGGGCGTGGAGGTGTACACGCGCCACTGAAGCACAAACACGGCCTGTCAGTCCAGCGCGCGTGTCCCGCAGGAATCACAATTGTATCATCCCCATAAGCAACTGCAAATTTCATAACCCCACCACCATCACCGCTCTGAACAAGCGGCTGTGAACCGCGATGTATTGTCTGTCATAAATCAACCGCTGGGTTTCTGAGAGTTTCTGTGGTCTGCAGCCGGCGTGACGTACGGTATACATGGAGTCTAATTGGATGACGGAGTGCAGCGGAGCGGTAGATTGATCTGAGCCTTGCGTGTGCTGCATGTGACCGCATGGCATTAACCCGGCTCTCTGAAGCTCAGTAAAGTGGAAAAAAACTCAAACATCCGGACAATAATTGCCGTGAAGTATTGAGTCATCATTTGCAGGTAAATCAGACAAATTGTGTAAAAAAATTAATACAATAAAATTACGATATGAATGCTCTGATTACTGTTGCTAATAACAACTGCATGCTGGGTATTTCTAGTACTGCTCCGTGGTCTTTAGAGTTCTATTCTTTCATGATAATGACAATCTCTGTGTTTGTCCATTATATTATTAAAGGTTACGGATCCTGAGATACAGCTACTGGGGCTTTCTGTTGACCTGCTATGTCTCAAATAAAACCCAAATACTCATTGTTTGTTAAATCCAAATTTTGATGATTCATAAAACCCTCTGGAAGCAGCTGATACGTTGTAATGTGAGGATGTGCAGTATGGTAGAAGAACACAATACACGTAATCGAATGAAGCGAGACGTGGAATTGGTCTTCACGGAAAGTCATGAATTACTGCTTACATGAAGTTAACTTCCAAACATAATAACCACCAGAAATCCTATTTCTGGTGGTTAATAATAGCCGAAATATCAAATCTACCTGAGGAAATGAGAAATGGTTTACCATCTGTGTCAGAATGTAATTGGTCTGTCCTTGGACAGTTGTCTTCATTCAACGTCCTTTTTTGTAAAATTGAGGTTCAGTCACAACTAATAATACATCGCGAAATTTGGGATTTTTCAAAGTGTGCAAATGCAATTTCACTCTCGGCAATTACCGTCCCTCATATCAGCTCACCTAGTAAGGAACTGGACTTAATGAGGTGCTATTCATGGGTTATATAATATTTCAGGGATATCTAATATTTGCCATTGAGAGCTGGCATCCACGGAGCCAATACTAACATTATTTTTAGAGTCAGTAAAATGTGCAGCTGTACAAGAAGCTATAATATGCTATTGCATGCAAGTTATGCTATCTTTTGTTATCTTAATCTCACCTTATCAAAATCGTATCTGTTCCTATCTTATAAACGTGTTCAAGGAGTTGGCTGAGAAAAGAGTTCTAGCGAGCAATGGATGAGATCAACGGTTCACAGTCATTGAAGCTTTCGTTACGAGCGATAATGCCTTTTTCTACACCTCACACTGTCGATCCAGGAAGGACGAACAAAGGCAGAGCCGGTACCTGCATAGGCCGTCTGCCATCTCTATACGTTAACATGCCGGTGAATGTTGCCAGAATGGCTGCAACATACAACAAAGAGATGTAACTCAACGAATGAAATCTTCATTTTTTAGAAGTTTAGATTTGACATTAGAATGGCCTTTTGATAGTTGAAGAACGTCCATCTACGTTGAAAACGTATGACGAAAGATACCTGCAAGACGGTGTGCTTTTACAGCTAGATGTGGCAGTGTGTAAAAACAATAAAAAATGTATCAATCTTAACCACCTGCCAGTATATATATATATATATATATGTGATAACAAAGTACATGTAGAAAAGTACAAGAAAAGTAAAAGAAAATATGCACTTTTTATATCTTCCAGAGTATGTCCTCCATTTACAAATACAAAGCCTCTTCCTCATAATAATGAGCTACTGGCTAACGTATTACACAAGCCCTGCGATTCATAATACCTTATTTATGCACCGCCGGGTAGTAAAAACCCTTTGCAGGTTATTAGGTCCAAGTAAGGTAACTATTGAAACCTTGCCTCCATACATATCACGTCTAAAGTAAATACAATAGAATATAATGTCATGAAATCACAATAATCATTAGTTTGTAATTGCACTACCTCAGCTGCCATGGCAACCTATTGTACCAACTGGCATTGAAAGGGTGAATATTTCACGTGTTGCTTACAGTTTCCCGCTGGAGGACTTAGGGTTGGGGATGCCTTATATAATCAGATTTAACTGTAGGCCCATGAAACCCTTGGGGACCACAATTGTGATGACGAGCAATAGAAATAGCACACACACTCTCATTCACATTCACTCACACACTCACTCCCACACACGCACACACGCACACATGCACACACACACACACACACGCACACACACACACACTTCATGGGCGCTGCAGTATGCAGTGTGCACACTGTCTAACACATTTTCATTCCCATAGCCAGGACAATAGCCATTGTTAATGAGAGAAAAAAGAGAAAGACTCCTCTTGACAAAACCCATACAGCCGACTGACTCAGCGCCTGCTAGCTAACAGCCTCTGGATATTTCACTGTCAATCGCACGCTGGGCAACACCTGCCTTCCGCGGGCGTTGCCAAAAACCACTCCTTACACTTCTATGGTTCGTCGAGCTAAATTACGAAGCCCAGAGATTATGGGCAGAGAAACCGTCAAGAGGAGATGCGAACCCAGCCCTCAAAGAGGAGATGCGTACCCAGAGTGTCGGGTCATCAAAACCCGTCGAAGTGTACGAAACGTAGTATGTCACTGGTACAGAGCGACCCGGTGGCGTTATGCTCACTGTGTGTTAAACACAAGTCCTCAGGTGCGCAGGACTCGAGCTTGTGACAAAGTGCCAGATGTTCGGTGACGTGTTTGTCGCTCAGCACTTTGGGCCACGGATGGTAATGAGTGTTAAATACTGTGAGGATTTTACGTGAGAAAGCGCTCACAGCTCTATTTCCACACGCTTCTCTTGGGTGTACAAATAGAGCATTGAATGCATGTACCGTGCCCAAATATGAGTTACAACTATTTAGTCATTCAGCAGGTGCTTGTATCCAAAGTGACTTACAGTGAAATCCGATACATGTCATTAAGGAACACTTTGGGCAAGGTTATAAATCTTGCTCAAGGATCCCTACATTGAGAATCGAACCCACAAACCTCCCGGCCGGAATTTGAATAACCGTAGTGTGGAGAGTGTGTGTGGTGGGTGGCTGGTGTAAGCAGCCTCACCCGGGCCCCGAGTCAGACTGATTAGACTCTGGGGCTGCCGGGTGAGGCTGCACACCTGTGGTGCATTTGAATAATCAAGGCACACAGGATAAAGCAGCCGTCACCACACACACACTCAGGGGTAGAGCTGGGACGTGTCAGCATGCAACACCTGCTCTGGCTGTGACGTCTCGCCAACTCTACAATAAACCGGTTTCTACAACATCTGCCCGTGTCTTGTGGTCGGAGGAGCCCGGCGAAGCCACTTGGGTGGCATCCGGTAGGAGCAACTGCCACAAATAGACTATTCTCTGTCCTGCTTGATTATTATCAAGCAGGCTCTTTTATCCAAAAGCGATTTACATTAAACACGTGTCAATAATGAGCAGGTGCTCAAGGACGCTTACAGGTAGACCGTAGAGTCAGGCCCCCCCCCCCCCACCCACAGTGTTTCTCCTTGCAGAATACTGTGTAGGGTACAGCCTTGTATGTACGGTCCCTGCGGTACGACCTAATACACGGAGCTTTACCGTCCTGCACATCCAAGAAGCACGTCGTCAGCGTGCTCATTCCACCTCAAACACAGCTGCTTAATTGAGCTTTGAGCCTGAGGTGACCTGTATTTCACCCGGGTTTGTCTCCCAAGCACTAAATGGCACATCACCTGCTTCTCAGCAGCCCACTGCGGACCGCTGTTTCTCATTGCAACGTGTAATGACTTGGTCCTGATGAGCGCGGAGATGCATGCTAATTGGACGGTTAGGGATCTGTCCCGGGCTGCAGGTATTCTTTTTTTCATGGAATTCTTTTTTTGTTTGATGACTCCCAAATAAACACAAAGGTGCAAACATGAATGAGCAAAATGAAATCATTCATGCATTTTACTTCGTAAAAAGGTCACATGCTATGCTGTGCCTTCAGATTGGTACTGTTGTGTATTGCTAACGTTGGCCTTCTCACCCTCCCAGTGGAATCATGATGCTAGCCTACCCCCAAAGCCAACCTTTACCTGAACAACCTGGAACAGTTAATGCAGACCGCTGCTATGGCTCTCCTGGCAAACCTGACACAATGTGATCCCTTCAACCCGCAAGACTGAAGTCAACCCACTATAATTCATGTACTCGTGTCCGTATACACCAGACAGTGTGCTCAACAAGCCTCTGACTCAGATTCACCACCCCCACCCCCCCCCATCTAATTCAGGGTGAAGCCATGTCAGTCAAATGAGTCACGTCATCAATCTGGTGAGAAACAGTCCAATCACGTCTCTGACTGCATTTGTTTTTGCGGAAAGTCTGGTAACGAGAGTGACGAGGAAGAGTGGGAGGGATGGCAGGTGGACACAAAGTGATGCACGATGACGAAGACTCCGAAAGTACATTTCTGTGCCAAGTAGTCACTGTAGGTACACCCTGGGTCCCGGTGCCGCCGCTTGCATCCGTGGTTCTGCATTGGTGATTCTGAGCGTAGGCTGCCGAGAGTCACTAACTCAGTGACATCTGGTGATCTTCGTAATGTGAAGACGATGCGTCGTACAAATTAACATCGTACATCCGAACCTCCTCAAGCAGCCCATCATGAATTAAACTGGAACACGTAGCAGGAGTGACGACGTGGACCGTCTTTCGCCTTGACGCGTAGTTACAGTTTTGAAGAGGTGCACGTAAGCTGGGGCAGCAGCCTGAGGTGACGTAGAGACCCACATACCCATACACACTGTGGCTATTCCATCTATATCACGTAAGTATAATTCAGGATGGTCACCTCGCTCTTCTGACAAACGCGACGGCTGTGTCTGTGGAGTCGTAGAGCTGAAGGACAGGCAGGACCCCCCAGCTGAGGCAGACCACGTTGGTTTACCACACTCTTTGGTGTCCGGGGGCTGGGGGGGGGGTGGGGCACTCCTACCTGCCCAGGCAGATGGTAACCAGTTGATGTGCTAGCATGCTGAGATGAGGGGATGTAATTAATCAGCATCGTTTGAAAATCCAGGCGTTAGCAGTACCCCCCCCCACCACCACCACTGGGCAGCCAACAACAACAACAAAAGTATTGCCAAAACAACCATGTGAGCAATTTATCTTTAAAGGGAATACCCGTTACATCATCACCAACACGATACAATACAATAAACTTTATTAATCCCTAAAAGGGAAACTAGATGCCCCCACATACACACATAGGACACAGACATCTAGCAACACACGTGAGAGCTGGGGGATAAACGGGTACACAGCTCAGGTATATAATGGAAGTGCACAGGTGTTCTCACCTGCCTTGTATTCTGTGCTGACTGCATACATTCAATTGAATTCCAAGCATATATATGTTGTGCTGCAGGTGTCTGGTGAATGTTTCAGTCGAGAAAAAAGGAATATTAATTACAAAATATGGCGGCCCAGTCCAGAAAATAAATAAAAACTATTTAGGCCGTCATGCCTAAATTGCCAATAAACACTCCCAACACAAAATGAGCTGTAATTTTCCCAAACAATGGCTATCACTCTCACTTTTTAGAGGACATAGAGTGAAAATAACCCTTGAGACAATGCAGGCCATCATTATTGTAGGAAAAACAATGATTCAAAACTTCATTCTTACAATTATGGAGGCTTTCCCATAAAAAAAAGTGAAACATTCCTTGACCGTTCCTTCTCATTCTATAAAAACATACGATGAACATACAACACATACCTTTACCGTTTCACTGTACCTTTACCGTTTCACCGTAACCTGACCACGGTTGTCAATGGTTGAGGCATACACCTTCGTTGTATATGTCTCGTCATTGACGTCGAAACCAGCTGAAGAGTTGCCTCTTCGGTCAGGTTTCAGTGATTATCGTCAGACACACCAAGATGAAGAATAATATAGTGTCATCGCTAACAGCACCTTCCTTTTGAAAGAGCAAAACTTTCCTTTGAATCTGGATCCTCCACTCATTCATATGTATCTCCCCTTGAGAGTGAAGTAGATAAAGAAAGTAAAAATCAATATGGCTTTATGGCTATATTTCATGGACAGGTAAAGTGGCCCAAATACAGCCCGTCTATATCTCTGCATCACTCAATCTGTCAGGGTTAAACAGAAAACTTTCCATGTGTGATTTCTTTCAAAGTAAAAGCAAACTTTAGCGATTACTAAGTGAGTAAAAGTGTGTGGCTTCCTTTACTGGCACACTTCTGAGTTCATTTTGAAATCAGGTTATTGTACTACTTCGTTTTGCCTTCCAGGTAAAGAAGACTAAGTGTGGCTGCCAGTATGCCCTGGTTAATTGGAATGAAGCCAATTCAGTTACATGGTGGGATATGAGTAATGTAATGACCAACTCACCCCGAGTCCCACTTTAGCTGTCTGTGTCTTTCTATTCCGGCGCTCGCTACGCTGGGAGCTAATTTGCCTAATACAGTAATTAGTATTCGCACTGAGACAGCGGTGCATTGTTTGATATGTTGGCTCCGTTCTCATATAACTTTGGCTACGGAAATGACACAATGACTGTAACTTCGACGAAGAACAGGGATATTTTCTGTTCACGGGTCAAATTTGAGCTGTTTATATGATATGTTGGCTCCCATTCCCTTATAACTCTGGATACAGAAATTTCACAATGACTATAACCTTGATAAATCAATATATCTAAAATATCATTTTAGAAGTTTGAGTTTGCGTAAATATTTACCATTTAGTTATTTAGCAGATGCTTTTATACACAGCAACACGGTGAATTTAGTAGGCATCACGGCAAGAATGCCTCCAGGAAAACTGCTCACATAGGGTTCGAACCCGGAAACCCTTTCTGCTGGGTCCTGGGTTTGAACCCCAGGGTTTAGCCCGACCACTACAAGCGCTATCCTCCCCGGGTATCCAGCCCCATTATGGCTCATAAAACATATTGTAATCGTGTTCATATATTACAATATATTAATACCATTCATTTCCAAAATGGTTGTTTCCCGGGAATGACGAATCACCGCAATGGCCGCCACTCCTACGGAGGCCCGGCCGCTCGGACACGTCGGCGGCTGGTCCGGAGACAAAAGATAATGGATGTCGTCTCTCTAAAGGTTACGGTGCCGGAGGGCTAATGGGCTCAGGACTCCCAGCAGCGCTCCTGAATGAGCTCCGGTTCTACAACACTGCATGCCCACAATGGAGCGAGAGAAGTGAAGCAGAGCTGGAATGTGGCCCACATCTTGAGGAAGGAGAGAATATATATATATATATATATATATATATATATAGGGGGTGGTACGGTTTTGATACATCGACAAAATAAATGCCTGGACATGTGTATCATCGTATCATGTATTTAGATTTCCCATGTATTTCTATAACAGTAAACACCATGGATAGCTTGGCTTCCAGCAGCATTTGGAAACACAAACAAAACACTAGTGCCTGCTTCATAAAATTTAATAGAAAAGTAATTTAGTCATTTAATCATTTAAACATTGAATCATTTAAACACAACTTCACAGCAGCGCCTTAAACAAAATAGGACCACATTTTTTAAAGATTATTCTCTCAACATGAAATCAAAGTGTGACCTTTTGTCTCCCAGTCTGCCGTAATTAAACGAACAGTGAGGTATCTTCCGGTAGCTGGAGACGTCCAACTGTCTGTAGTTAGCACAAGAGAACGCTTTTCTGACATCGCGTCAATGTGTTCTTCTGTGTTGCTGTATAAGGCAGGTACAACTGTCTGGAAGTTGTTGCTGTTTGGTAGCCGTTTAACTTGTTCGCCTAACTCCACCGATCAACGTTACAAAAAGCACCGCGATCATTTCATTATATATATATATATATAGAGAGAGAGAGAGAGAGAGAGAGAGAGAGAGAGAGAGAGAGCGAGAGAGAGAGAGAGAGCAGTGTTGCAGTCTGTCTCTCTAAGAGAAAGAGTGTATGTGATGTGTGTGTATGTGTGGCTTAGTAATATTAAAGACACAAACTAAATTTATGGATTTCCCGGACTGCTATTCTTAAGGACTTAGCAGCATTTCAAGTGTTTAGAGAAATTTAACAAAGGATCATTTTTGCTAAGAGTGGTTTTGAGAGTCGAGTAGTGAACGTTACGTGGTGATTAAAGAGAGAGAGAGAGGGAGAGAGAGAGAGAGAGAGAGAGAGAGAGCGGGACTACAGTGGTGTTATTGAGTTAGAGAAGTGGAAACTCCTCGCAGCAGCACATGAGAGATCCTGGATATGTTTGAGGTTGATGCAAGCGGCTGTGGATCAGGGTCGGCCCCGGGTCACGCCCTAGCTCCTTCCCTTATCCTCACCGCGAGGCGAAGAGCATTTTGGTGAGGAAAGAAGAGACATTTCTTATTTCATGTTTAAGCTAGATCCCAGTACCTGGTCTGTTTGTGTCCCTTTTGACCGTTCCAGAGGCTGAACTTTTGACCTTCCATATATCCTGTGTGTGTGGGATTATCTTAGCTGTCTGTCTGTCTGCCTGTCTGTCTATTTGTGTGTGTGTTTGTGTGTACGTGTGTGCATAATATCCAAGGGTTTTACTGACTTTTGAGTAGGCTTCTATATCTATAATAACTTGATATCAGGAAGAACAATATGTTGTTCTTCCTGCATTATTTAGCAAACATGGCTACACCTCTTCCTTAAATAACAATACAATTGTTTTGAGGCAAGCATTGGCCGTTCAGGCAACTCAAAGATCCCCAAGCAATCATGTTTAGTGTTGTAATGTACTAACTATCGCTCTATACATACTAATCACTCTGAAATGTTTGCAATTATAGCTTTAGTTTATATATGCTGTTTCCATACACCACGGCTAATTTGTCATTCAATACACACTGGTGTTGTACAATTAGTGGGTGGCGAGGCCGTACTAAGCGAAGGCCAAGCTAAAGCAACACTGCAAATTGCCCTTTAAACCATTGTTTTAATGGGTTGGGTTGAATTGTAGGCTGCAAACCGTTATCCCCTCAAGAGCAGCCAGAGCTTGCTCGCTCTCTCTCTCTCTCTCTCTCTCTCTCTCTCTCTCTCTCCTCGTGGAGTGTCCCTGTAGCTTGCTCAGGCTAGAAACAAAAAGGCCACTCACACACACTGAGGCGCGTGTGGCTGCTCAAAGGTGCACGTGTTCACATTTTAAATATTGGAGCTACCGTACATCCAAAGTCTAAACACTCGCGTCGTCACACACCTTCAGCTGCGTTGGTAATCTGCCTTCACCAGACTCCACACCACCTCAGACGTTAGCGGGTGGTGGATGAATTCTTGGAAGTTCTTAATTACAAGTGTCACAAGATGGCATCAGCGTCTCCAGCGCTTCGCTAACGAGAGCATCCATTACACAGTGTTTTCCGGCAGTTCTTCCAGGTTCTGTCCTCCACGTCGTAAGCAGGAAGAACTTTTCTTTCCCCTGCTTGGTAAACTTTTCAATATTGATTAATTAGTGTGCCGATTGGCAGATCAATCATCGTTGCGGCGATAGCAACGAGACACGTGCGTCAGCGGGTGTGTGTTCTGACGTGCGCTGAAGACTGACGTTCCTATTGGATGACTGATGTGGATATGGATAGCAATGGGTCACATGCAAGCCTATCCCACCGGTTCTGCTGATCGTCTGTTGTTGTTTAATGCATTGTTTCTATGTTCTGTGAAGCCGAAGACAAGTTTCCAATAGAGTCTATCTAATATAACACAAACCTCAGTCCTGATGTAACAGCAAAGTCATCAGGGGTGGGCTAACAAGCAAGCTCACAAAAAACAAAGATAGTTATGGCTACTGTCTTCGTCTGGCGGTAGGAGTTGAAAGATCAGCTGACTTTTGATGAATGTACTAGACTGAAAGAGTCAGCCAAAAGCCTTCCTATAGCTTGTGATTTTGGGGCTAACTTACTTTTACACACACACACGCACACACACAGTTTTACTCCTCAGCAAGAGTGTGTGCTGGCACTTAAGTACAGGTTGTGAACAGCTTGTGTTGAGGAGACAGCAAACAGGCGAGCTTGCATAGCAGCGCTCCTGGGTTTGATGAATGAGGCATCGTTGTGGCTGTAGAACTAAAATGCGTCCCAGCTCAGCTGTGGTGACAACGTGATTCATATTCGCAAGGCATTAAGCTAATTCATCATGTCCACGTGCGCACCTATGGGAGAAAAGTTCGTCATGTGGATGCTTGGGCTAAGAGAGGGAGAATGGGTTTCGGAGATGGGAAGCAATTATTTTGAACAAAAATAAACATAAATCGACAAAATGTGACTTAGAGTCGGGCGGGGAAGGAACCATTACTTTTTAGTGATGGAAACCCAATGATCTCCCTTTAAGGTTCTGGGGCTGTACTTGAGAAAAACATCCTGGGGAGGTGTTCCAAGTGCACCTCTCCAGGGGTCCAATTTGGAGACAAATCTCTCATTTTTGGTTCCTACGGTTTTGGTAGCGTAGCATTTTAGCGCTGAAACCGGCTCAGAAACCGCCACGAAAGAAAAAGCTGCGGGCACTTTAACGAAAAACATTTAAGGACGTTTTAAGGACTTCAAGGTGCAGGCGTAGTTTAATGGTTAGTATTAAGCTTGTTTTCATAAGCTAGATATTCTTTTAACAACTTCATTTTGAGGGAATAGTGTTTTCAAGTGGAGGAGTCTATGCTAATCTCAGACTCTTGGAGGAACAGAAGCCCCCCTGCGGTACTGCTGGGACCGATCCAAGTCCCGAATAATCAGTTCTAGGTACAAAGATTGTAGTAGACCCTATAACTATTAATGATCTTACTCTATTATAGAGAGAGTTTGACACACAGGGCCCGAATTTCGCTTCGTATTTGTAACGCGACCTAAAAAAGAAAAATAATAATTTTGTTTTTTAACGGAGCAAAGCACACAGGGCACAAATGTAGCGCCCTAATGAAAAATAATGAAAAATTAAAATTGCAGTGCGCTTTGGGCTTAACCGTTACCTGCTCCTTAATGACATGGACAGCATCATTAAGGGCTAAGCAGTAGTACTTAGGTGAGAGGTCTTGTATGCTGAGCAAACGCAGTGTCCAAATAAACCTACTAACTGACTGACACAGACACCCTGAGGAAGGCAGAATGCGTTGGTTTACAAAGTCACTGCCCACTCATTAAAGGCTTTTTAATCGCAAACCTACTTGAGTGGCTGGAGATTAATCCATTATCATCACCTCAACTTTTGTGGTTATCATTTTTCCTCTACTTTTTGCTAATCTTATTAATATTTGAATGATAACCAACACGGTAGCCTGAAACAAAACACAACACATGCTGAACGACGCTGCCTGGCGTCGTTCACATTCAGATTACCCTGAGATCTGCCACAAGCGTCGGATCTACGCTCCAATTATCACTCGTTCTGACTACAATTGTTACACCTCAGAAGCTTTATGGATGTGTCATCCGACACAAAACCTGGCGGACTCCACAAGATACAAACTGTAAAGACTGATTACGTTTTTTGTAAAAGTAAATATTGTTCAGGCGTTAAACAGTGGATTCTTCTACCCAGCATTAGTTTCACGTGTATTTGTCATATGCTCTGGACCTCACCAATACAATACACTGTACTCTCAAATATCTTCAAACAAGACATTTAGGCAGACATACTTAGGTATTCACATTCACATAACTATGTCAGTTAAATGTGTGATTATGAGAATACGAGAGAATATATTTAAAAAAATGCACAGATGTTTTGTACGTATTGTTTTTTAACGGTAGGCCTACCAACAATATAGTGAGTTACAATAAGCTATCCGGTTTCTGGAAGGCTCAATCATTCCCCATCTACAAGTCAAATAGAGACACTCAAGACCCTGCTGCGTGAGGATATGCCCACAAGCTACAGATGCTATCTCATAAATACATGAATGAAGAATTATTTCAATTTGTTGAGTTCAGTAACCGATTTTTCTTCACCCCTAATTGATTATCTGTCGTGATGCGGTTTTTGGGTCGTCTGCTGTGTTTGAGATAGCTTCAGTTGTTCCTATATATAATATATATAATAATATAATATATATAATATATATATACACATACACATATATAAATATATATAACATATACAATATATGTTATCGAAATGATCTATAATATAAATATATGAGATATATATATATATATATATATACATAGTTTTATTGTTACCCCTTAACATTAGTTGTTGCCTGCCAGGGTTACAGAGGACATGATTCATGGTCTGGTTCGCTTGCCGCAGTAGCAGCGACTGCAGGAGCAGCGACTGCAGGAGCAGCTCCTGGCATGGTGGCTCTGCTGGTCAGCAGCCAGCATTAAGATGTGACTGCTGTCAGGGTAGAGAGGGCACTCTGGGGGAGGGAGGGAGAGGGAGGGAGGGAGCGAGCGAGAGAGAGAGAGAGAGAGAGAGAGAGGGAGAGACAGAGAGAGAGCGAGGGAGAGACGGAGAGAGAGTGAGAGACAGAGAGGCCAATAGTCAGGGCAGTAACTCACACTTTAAGACCGTTGCCTTGTGTAGAAAAGTAATCTACCCCCACCCCCGCCCAGCCGCCTGCTTGCTCGTCATATGATACATGGTTGGCTCTCCAGAACACCTAGAGCTCAGGGTGGATGCCCACGGCTCTCTTATCTCCGTAAGAGGCCTCACACCTGGCCCAGGAAACACGTCGCTGTCCCTTCAGTTGCGGATACATAACCAACGGGAAGGGAGGAAGCAGACAAGCATGGTTATGGATATCATGGTTATGGGTCTCGGGTCTGACCAGGCGGTAAGACCCACCCACACTGCCCAGAATCATGCTATTATTGGCTGGTGACAGCCAATTAAGCGGTTAAGTTTAGGTATTAGATTAGAGATGGTTAAGTTGAGGTATTAGGTTAACGATGGTTAAGTTTAGGTATTAGATTAGAGATGGTTAAGTTGAGGTATTAGGTTAACGATGGTTAAGTTGAGGTATTAGGTTAGATATGGTTAAGTTTAGGTATTAGATTAGAGATGGTTAGTTTAGGTGTTAAGTTAGATATGGTTAAGTTGAGGTATTAGATTAGAGATGGTTAAGTTGAGGTATTAGATTAGAGATGGTTAAGTTGAGGTATTAGGTTAGAGGTGGTTAAGTTTAGGATTATGGTAGAGATGGTTAAGTTAGGCATTAGGTTACAGACAGTTAAGTGCAGGTTGGTTATGGTTATGTTATGGTTATGTTATGGTTATGTTTAGTAACAAGGTGATTAGAACATTGACAACACCTCACCCACTAACTCACAGGTCTTCTAATGAAGTCCCGAGAGTCACACCCCCTCCTATCTCTCCCCTGCTGACAGAGCTCAACCACCTACACACTTCAATATTTATGTTTTTGTTTTGTGTTTTACTTTCAACCAAAAGCTCTGTTGTTGTTGTTGTTGAGCTGTCTCTGTGTGTGTGTGTGTGTGTGTGTGTGTGTGTGTGTGTGTGTGTGTGTGTGTCTGTGGCTAGGGTTCACTCTGGAGTCTTTCCTGGGTATAATAAATGTGTCTGGGATTGAAAATCTGGGGTAAAACCGCATTGTCTCTGGCCAAACTACATTTATTATATTTAGTAATCCAGAGCGTAGAAGTATCTATTTTACTACATACATGTCATGCTAACAAGTAAACTGTGGACATTAGTGTGCGAACCAATAACCTTGAGGCTGGGAGTCAAACACCCTCACCACTACACTATCCTGGCCACAAGGTCATATTAATATTTACCTGGAGTACAATGCAATCAGCAGGGCTCCAAACTGCTCCCGAAATGTAATATGTGCGACCTTGAAATATGATTGGGAGCATTTGTACGTGTGCAAATAATTGTTCTGGAATAATTTTTTTCCTTTCTCTGTACATTCGCTAAGTTAGTACACTCAGTATGTTCAGATTTTAGATTTACATTTACATTTATTGTATTTAAATACAATATCTGTTCCCGGCACTTCTTTATTATTCCTCACCGCGAGTGAGGGATGGCGCTACCATTGTGCGTTTGTAGGGGTGTTCCGGGGGGAATGTACCATTTTGGTGGATACTAAATAAATATGCAGAATTACATTGTGAGCTCTGAACTTGTTTATTATGGAAATATAATTTCCATAAGTTTAAGTTTAATGTTCTTTAGTTAAGTATATAATGATTGTATTTTTCAGTTCATATATTGTCGGTGCTCCTTACAGTTTTGCTGGTGCTCCTAACTGTTTTAAGCTGGGCCCTACTGTGCAGTATAGCACCGTGGTGCAAAGTTACACTTTGTTTGCATCTTCAAGATCTTGTAAGCTTTTCTATTGTCTTTTTTTCCTCTGAATGTCGTCAATGAGATAAACGTAACTGAACTGAAATACATCTGCCATATTCATTATTTGTTTAATATAATACCCGGTGGCAGGAATGGAAAAATACATGCATATATCAGGTGGAGAGGGACGGCCGAGGGGAGAGTTCTGATGGGGTGTCTCTCATTGGACGATGATATTTATTATGGACCCCCTGCTTGCAGTGCCTACTGTTATGGAGATTACAAACTGTATATTTTCAAAACCGATAGCCAGTGACGGTGTTGAGTTGTCGAGTGAGAAATACTCAAATGAAAAGCATGCATTTCAGTCATTTAATTACATAATTTTGTCATTTTGTTTTGCTATCAATTTTCCTTCAGTGTGTGTCTTCTTTATTTCTCTAAGGTATAAACAAAAAAACACAAAAGAGCTGACATTGAACACCGATAGATGATACTGCACGTGTTAGTCAGAAGAGCCTCTTCTGTGCCTCAGATAAAGCCCATTTTCTACTAAATGTCTCCACCACAGTTGTCTACACCACCACCGAGCACAGATAAATATGAACCTTATCGATCCGGAGGGGAGAAAGTCAAACACTCCTCTGCCGACTCCACTGCGTTCATAATTTCACAGTTCGGAATATGGATGACTTTAATTGAAGGTTGATTCTTTTTTTACATTTGATATTTTCCTAAATCTACTAAAAGGACCAGGATATTCATGTCGTATTTTCAGAATTAGCTGGAATCCCTTTCCTCCCCTCAAAATTGTCAGTAGTGAACATGGATAAAGAATGTTCATTAATATTGAATATTATATTCATATTTGTACATAGATCTATATTATTGTACTACCATCGGGGGTCGTGGGGGGGGGGCGTGGGTACCTTAAATGAAAAGGCTACCAATCACATCAGCCATAGCGTTTCGTTTCCGGTCATAAACCAACTGACTTTCCACCCGGCTACTCTTCCCTCACCTGCGTGACCAATCAGAGCTCACTAGGGCAACATATTTCCCCACAATCACTTCCCCAGAGTCTTTCCCTTGTTTGTGTCTGTGTGATATTCACATGCACTTAATCTGAAAGCCGGAGGAAGCTTTTCACATTGATGTTGAAACACCCGGCGGTGAGCCTTTAGAGAATCGCGCGGTGTAAACACAACAAACTCCCTATCTCGCACGAGTTCTCCCGTGCTCTCCGCAGAAACAACGTCAGCCTCTTCTCACATCTAACGATTGAAAAGAAAAACCCTGAAATAACACCGATCAGCTTAGCATAAAAATATTTAAAAAAACGTCTGTGTGAGGAGAGACAAGACCACTGGAATGATTTCTGTGTAGGCCGACTCCGGAGCATAACGAAGCTCCTCGTGCACGACGACAGACATCACCAAACACCTCGGCAGCCGTCCCCAGAGATTAGACACGGGGGGGGGGGATCAGCGCTCAGCGGTGTCACTTTGTCCCCGCACGGCGCTTTGTCTTCACCGTGCGCCGACATCGACGAGGACGGGTCGACGTGAGCGGCGCCAGAGACGGGCCGCGGGCACGCCGTGCACCACACCGCGGACATATATCCACGGTGACCTTTGACAGGAAACAGGATGCGTTGTTAAAGTCGGCGAATGCGACGTGCGGCTGCGTCACAGCCGGCTGACAAGCGATGCGACAGAGGGACGTCGCTCTGACATCTGCCGCACAGCGGGTCAACATCTGAGGCGGCAGCGAGAAATATAAAATCAAAATATATAAATAACAGACTTAAAGGAAGAGAATAGGATGTTTAACTGTTGTTAATGCACGCCTGATGAGTCACATACGGTTTTTATGACTGTATAACCAGAGTTGAAAATGATTAAACACCATTCACTCGACCCTACGACCCGCTCCTGAAAGCATCTCTGGATGAATGAGAACCTCATCCAAACTGCACTGTTTTCTTATTGGTGCCATCATAGGCAAATTACATTTCCATTGCTATAGTTTGACGGAGGATTTTGTGAATTTGGGGGGGGGGATATTAGGGGGATATTAGGTGTAATATGCAGCCCTTTCAAAGACTAAAAAGCCTCACTTCTATCTACAAATACCAGGTCAATACACAATTCCCACATTGGATCTGAGTCTCATCATTCACTTCCTCTATAGAGGGAGTGAATGATGGTATATAGATTACCTGGGATTGACTTTGAAAAATGTGATTTCATTCAATGTCCATTAAATCTTGGTAAGAGTATGTTTCCAGGGGGGCGGTGACCTGTCAACAAGTATTGACAGGTCACCGTGGTTGAGGGCTTTTACTCTGAAGGATGGCTCGACCCAGTTGCACTTAACCCACCTGGCTGACCGACTGATGACTGACTGTCTGACTAACATAATAGCTGCCTGGCAGACTGACTGACTGACTGTCTGACTAAGAGACTAGCTGCCTGGCAGACTGACTGACTGTCTGTCTGACTGACAGACTAGCTGCCTGGCAGACTGACTGACTGTCTGTCTGACTGACAGACTAGCTGCCTGGCAGACTGACTGACTGACTGACAGACTAGATGCCTGGCAGACTGACTGACTGTCTGTCTGACTGACAGACTAGCTGCCTGGCAGACTGACTGACTGTCTGTCTGACTGACAGACTAGCTGCCTGGCAGACTGACTGACTGACTGTTTGACTGACAGACTAGCTGCCTGGCAGATTGACTGACTGACTGATAGACTAGCTGCCTGGCAGACTGACTGACTGACTGTCTGACTAACAGACTAGCTGCCTGGCAGACTGACTGACTGTCTGACTGACAGACTAGCTGCCTGGCAGACTGACTACAGTTACGTGGTGTATAACTATCGCAAGTGCTCCACATTGCAGAAAACCCTCCATTCACATTGTTCTGACTGGTTGTGCTCCATATATTAATTCTTGGGTCCTTTACACAAAGTGCCTTGCTATAT
>OOFB01031271.1:0-12991 GCA_900323305.1 Trachyrincus murrayi
CACTTATAACAATTTGAGCCTGTCAGTGGCTAAAACAAGCACTATTAGAGGACTTAATTGGCGCAATTGCCCCAAAGGGTTACAATGCAGACGTTTCGCGGCTGCGTTCTTGCTCAATACTGGACCAATTTCAAGAAATGTTGTCCGCATTAGTCAGATAGACCCAAAATGATGGGAAAATCCAGGTTGAAAAATCCCAAAGTTATCCATTAAAGGATACCGATTAGCTGAGAATGCTGTAGTCAAGTAGTCGAGTATATGCCCAAAGATGAAAAGACAGTGTATTAAGTAAAACAAAACAAAAAAATCTAAATGAGAAAAAAAACTGAAACATTGCATAATTCTGCCACTCACCCAGGGTAGATAGGTTCTCTGAAGTCCATTTCACTGAAAAAAACAAACAGGAATAAATGTTGAGTTCTGTAAGTTACAGACATGGTTGAAAAAGTTGA
This sequence comes from Trachyrincus murrayi, assembly GCA_900323305.1. NCBI lineage: Eukaryota > Metazoa > Chordata > Actinopteri > Gadiformes > Macrouridae > Trachyrincus > Trachyrincus murrayi. The sequence continues at coordinate 453 of OOFB01031271.1, forward strand.
GAAAGAGAGAGTTGAGAATGTGAATTCAGATTACTTTATTAATCCCGGGGGAAATTCACACAAATATCTGGTACAAATGCTCTGCTCAAGATCATAGAACATAGTTTGTTTGTGATACTAGTTAATTGTATTCAAGTGCATACTTGAATACAATTAACTAGTATCTCAAACAAACTATTAATGCACAGTTAAAGTGGTTTCAGAATGTACTTCCTCATGTCAAATACTTAGTACTTTGTTTCCTAATGGATGATAAAATGCCAATGGCCTAGGATAAAGCTTGTGTAAAGAGGTCTGCAATAAGGCTGTGTGTGTGTGTGTGTGTGTGTGTGTGTGTGTGTGTGTGTGTGTGTGTGTGTGTGTGTGCGTGCGTGCGTGTGCGTGCGTGCGTGCATGTGTGCGTGCGTGCATATTTACTCTCTGATAATGCGGTAGTTCCGCTCTCTAAAGAAGTCGTTCTCCTTGTCCAACTCCCTCTCGTCCTCGCCAATGGTGACGTTGAAGCGCTTCTCCTCAAAGTCTGGCTCCTGCTCCTTGCGTATGGTGGCTTTCTTCAGAACCTGGGTCCCCGTTTGTATAAAAAGACGGTGAATTTGTGCCGTAATACACAACATGCACAGTTGCAAACCGTCACGTGTGGGAGGCCCAAGACAAAGTGTAATAATATAAAATTTATTACAAAATGAATGAATTATATACGAGGACTGGTTTAGTCTTCGGGCATTACCATTAGGCTACATATCAATGAACAGGCTGCTTAGACACCACCTGCTTCTAATGACGAAAATGAACAGAAAATGTAAAACTGTCCTTGCACGACCCAAGCTTAATACGGTATATGAACCCGGGTGGCGATTGGCTGATGAAAGAATGGGAGGCGCTACCTCTTTGGCATGCCTCAGGCCCCGTTCCCAGGCACTCTCCACGGGGGGCTCCACGGGCGGAGGGGGAGGGGGCAGCTCCTCGACCGGAGGGGCACCCTGCCAAGGACGGAGGTCAACAGTAAGGAACACACAGCAGCACAGATTCATCCATTCATCCACCCAGGGAAAAGCACGAGATAGGGTGAGGGTGAGGGAGCAAGAGAGAGTGAGATGGAAGGATAGTGAAAATCAGTGTGAGTGAGTGAAAGAGTGAGAGAAAGGATCAAAAGAAGGGGTGAGAGAAAGGATCAAAAGAAAAAGTGAGAGTGCAGTTAGACAAACAGAGAGCGCGTGGGAGAGAGTGAAAGTGAAACCTACCCATGGGTTATTGGGCAGGAGTGGATGGGGCGCGCCAGGTGGCGCTCCGTTGGGGGAGAACAGGTCGGGCTTCGTGATGAGGGAGTAGTTGCCTTTGTCGTTGACCCCCGGGTGGATGAACCGACAGTTCATGCCCCAAGTACAATTACCTGGGGTTGAATTAAAACAAATTAAATAATAAACTCATTGGATAAAATACAATACAAAAAATAAAGCTAGCAATCCAAGTACTTACAGCCCTTGTGTGCCATTATTACATGTTCAGTTTTAAATGTAATATTCCTATTAAATAAAAAAATAACAAGTTACAATGAATGAATCCATTCATTCAGGCTACATAGCTCCCCAGAGCACTCCACATTATTGCTGTCCAAGGGCTCCCCCTACAGCTGGAAATGGGCATTAGCAATTAGCAAGTACCAAAAGCACACAAGCCACTGTTCTCCCTGTAGAGACCATCCATACAATGACCGTAGATCACGCGTCTAGAACTACAGAGGCGACCACAGCGTGTTAGTAAGACTCTGCACGCTGAACCCCTCCCTCAAACACATGGGAACAGCACAAGCCTGGATAGAATGGGCATGATGTAAGATGTGTGTATTTATTTACATCAGACAAACACTAGCAGGGACACCATGAAGTCTAGAAACAGACTTAACTTCATCTGCTCCACTCTGGCAAACAGAGGCCAGAGATTCTACCCAGAGCAAAAGAAAAAAATTAAATAAATAAAAACAAAAAAAGGGTATTATCTCTGGACAATTGAAGTGCTGTCGTCCTTCATCATTTGAAATGCTGTATGTTTAAATCTATACTTTCTGATTACCTAGGTTTTATTTTGTATATACTGGCTTTAATGTAATTTTCAGAGAGCAAGCCAATATTATCTTCAGCACTGTTACTGCACTGGAAATTAGAGCTGAATGTGTTTTAAATTCATCTGAGAGTAGTACATAAAGAAAACAGTGCTGGTGTGCTGGAAGAAACTGATTTAGACAAAAACATATTAGCAAACATACACTATACTAGTGGGCAAGGCGCCATGGGGCAGAAGTGTGAAGTGGAGGCATTAGATGGGGATATTATCGTCCAGACTACCTTTGACAAAGAACCTGCAGATAGGCCGAGGTCTGATCTTCCGGTCCATGGGGTCTTTGACCTCACCTTCTTCAAGGTCATCATCCTGGCAACACACACACACACACACACACACACACACACACACACACACACACACACACACACACACACACACACACACACACACACACATTGATGCAGTCTGCAACAATATCTACAAGCAAAGTCATCACAAAAAGCATTCATCTATTGGTTTGTTTAAATATGTATTATAGAAACTTAATTATACTAGAATCAATAATTAACCTGTTAACTAGTTGGAGGTAAAGAACTCAGCTAATTGACCATTGAGGTGTAAGTATAGAAAAGCAAAGCAAAGCAGCATGGTCACTGAGGCCAGATTGTTGTTGTTGTTGTTGCTGCTGCTATGCAATCAGGGAGGAGACATCCCTAACAGTACACCTGGGGTGCAAAAATTACACCTGAAAATACACGGCCTGGTTGCTGTACTACAGGAATAGATAATGTGAAGGAGTAACAGCTACATCTAAATCAATAACAGCTAAACTACATGGATCAAAAGCAAAATGAGAACCAGCCAATATTAATCCATATGACTGCTATGAATTCCCCAGTGCAGCACCTTAGCTTAACGCAAACAAAAGGACTGAGGTGGCAGGTTTTCACTTACATCTATCTCTCCTTCGTCCATCTCCCCGTCATCGTCGTCTTTCTTCTTGAAGGAGTCTCTGCGGCCCCTCTCCAAGCCCTTGTGGTCCCCCACCTTCCTGGATGGGCCATCTCTGGGTGACGGGGGGAGGATGGGCTTCTTCTCCCTCTTCTTCATGCTTCGGCTTTTGTCTTCTGCGTGCTCCCCCTCTCCGTGCTCCACCTTGCCCTCCTCTTCCTCGTCCTCCTCTTCCTCTGCCCTGTTGCTATATTCTTCTTCTCCTTCTTCTTCCTCCCCCTCCTCCTCTGCAGCTACTGCGCCAGGTTTGGGCCCTGCTGCAGAATACTTCGGATCATGGCTAGGAGACGGTTGGCTTTCCTTCTCCTCCTCCTCTTCCTCCTCCTCCTCCTCCTCCTCCTCTCCATCTTCTAAGGGCTCTCGCCCTCCGGCAAAATAGCTCCTGCCATGGTCCGGCTCTGCATCTGGAGACTGTGGAGTGTCAATGACTTCTTCCTCCTCTGCTTCATTGTCATCGTCCTCCTCCTCCTCCTCCTCCTCCTCTTCTTCTTCTTCTTCTTCTTCTTCTTCCTCCTCCTCCTCCTCCTCTTCCTTGTCAGCAGAGTGGCTCTTCCGTGGAGCGTCTTCGTCTCCGTCCATCAGCAGGATGGCCTCATCGTCGGGCCCCATCAGCCCGGCGCCAGTCCCTCCCTCGCCAATGGGCTCGTCGTCGTCATCGGGGTCCGAGACAAATTCTGGGACCACCTCATCCTCCTCTTCCTCCAAATCGGAATCTCTGCCTCCGCTCGCTAGCTGTTGGACGTCTTCCTCCTCCTCCAGCTCTTCATTCTCCTCGTCGTGGACTAACTCGTTGTCTGAGATAACCCTGCCCTCCTCGTCAGGAGAATCCAGCAGCTCGCTGTCTGAACAGCCTTTCTCCTGCTCCTCAGGTGACTGAGGGGACTGGGTCGGGCTTTCAGGGGTATCCATCAAAGATTGTTCCACTTGAAAGTAAACAAATATCAAGTAACAATAAGAAAAAATACAGACATGCAAGGTATAGGAACATAAAAGGCTAGACTGCGAAGCATGAAGCTGTGACAATAATGACAATTACAGAATACTTTACATCATAAAAGACTCAAAAGAATGCATGGATATTGCCTGGATGCTGATATAAAACAATTAGCCAAAGCTGAATATCTATTAAATCGTAAACACTAAGGAAATACGGCAAACATATATTTAAGATGTGTGTATATCGCGAACTCGACAGATATTTTTTCAAACACTAGTTAACTTTGAATTACAGTTGCTGCTCACATTACTGCTACCGGTCGGATCGGGCTAGTTAGCAACAAGGCCCAAAACTTGTCAACGTCAAACCATACTTCATATTGACGATAGGCATATTAGACAAAGCGACTGACACTACTTCACCAATGTAGTAGAATAAATAGTACAGTGAGCGCCGGGATTTCACTAATCGGGCATGAAGCGTGCATGCTTCTTTCTATTAACAATGCAACCTCCCCTAACGTCAAGTAGCTTTGCTACTCTGCTAGCTAAGATCAAAACAATCCTGTTCACCTTGCCAACCTGGACCTCGTTGAAGACAGGTTTGCTGCGTTACGAACTACCCCGTTTCTATTAAATCGCTTTGGCGCAATACAATAATATTGTCTGGTTATTTTATCCGCTGTGTTTGAGAAAATAAAAAGCCCTACACCACACAGCGACAGCGGCCATTACATTGACGTCACCAACACGCGACAGTCGTGAAAAGCCGCGGTATAGAGGAAAAAAAAAGACGAGCGGGCAACGTTGAATGCTTTTTTGTGTATTCTTGCTATAAAGACAATAAAGCGGGGAAGTAAAACATCCCTTTGCCGATGCTATGACATTTACAGTGCAGTACAACGGCATATGTTGTTAGTGTAAATCTTCTCCCAGAAAGCCCACTTTTTAAATGCTGTATTTCAAAGTGCATGTATTAAAGATATGAATCATTGTAACGCAAGGGGGAGACGTGGCTCTGCCGCTCCCGACCCAGACGGCAGCGCAGAGCCGCGGACCCTCGCACTAAAGCGCAGTAGTAATAAGAGTGCTGTCTAGTGAACATGCAGTTTAGTTGCCATTTTTATGCACATACAAATTTGTCTTTTTCTTTGTCAACTGAATTGATGGTTGTTAACAGGGATTTTAAAGTACACGATATAGTTGAATATATATATATGTGTGTGTGTGTGTGTGTGTGTGTGTGTGTGTGTGTGTGTGTGTTTGCTGCGCACCTACCAGGATTCAGGATAGAAGGTAGGCGAAATTGTTTCCTTTCTAAAATAATTGGATGTCAGAACTCGATTGTTTTTGCTTGTTTGTAAACTATATTATTATGGCTCTTGTATGTCTATTAAATTACATATACTTTGTGTTTTTAAAGAACAGAGAAATAAACAATTTATGCAAAAGATAGGCTATAGGCTACAGAAAAATAGTAATTATATAAAGTTATTTGGTAGTCTTATAACCACCTGTTAAGCCCACCAGTCTTGCTATTGACTCCTTGTCTGGTTGTCATATGGTTGTCTTATAGTCACATTACTCACATACAGTCAATGCCTTTTTCGAATTCAATTCACCCGTATACACACATTTTTAGTTACTGACACATTAGACGTGCTTATCGGAATACAGACATTATAGATCAGCATGCAATTTAACGGGGACTGGTTAAGTTACAATCAACACGTCGTGGCTCATCATAAGCGAACCTTACTGATGGGACGCTGTCCTTGGATCATAAAATAAGGATGTGTGACAGAAGTGGAGATCCTGTGTTCATATACATAGGAATCCTAAGACGAGTTCCTATGTTAATACACATTTAAGAAACGTTAAAAGGTGTAGGTGCGCTATAGAGTGTGTATTTAATGCTATTCATTATTATGACATACTTGATGATTGATGATGATGATGATTATTATTGCTATTCGGAATTATTATTTTTATTATTGTTGTCATCATGCACTTGTAGGCCTATAGACCTACATAATTATGTAGCGTTATACCAGCAAGGCATAATTATTATTGTAATATTATCTTCTCTTTGTGTGCTGATTCAGCACAGAAAGGGCTGATGGGAATAAAAATGGATAGTGGGTGCTGGGTCTGCCACAGTGTTTGCTTTTGCAACTGGCCTATTTTAGTCACAGTGGGTGTGGTGAGAGCTTTACCATGGGATGTCTGTGCTAAATTACTTTTTCATTTTGTGTCCATCTCAATTTGATCAGGGGCAGACCCAGAGCGAGTGGGTCTAATATATCTAAACGCTGCCTATAGCACATGGATGGAAAAGTCATCCAGTGCCTAACCACTTTAACAGCATGCCTGTTAATTAACCTTTAGCAGAATGGGACATATAGACATTTTGTTGGAGAAACAGAGTAAAACACAGTTTCAGTCTTGTCTATTGGTTTATTGCAGCAGTGCTGAAATGTCACGGGCAAAGTGCCAGTTCAAATACAGTGAAATAAAGAGTCAAAGTGCATTTCAAGTTTTATCAGTTCACATCATTATTCACATAGTGTAACGTATCACGTCGTTTTCACCATTTAAAAAAATATTCTGATGTTGTCATAATGCGCTTTATGATTTCTGGGTATTGTATCATAACATATATTTTGAATTATTACAGCATAGGATGCATAGTAATACCTCATGAAATAGACTCATCATAATGCCAGAACATAACATTGCATAAGCTTGTCTTTGAACGGGGAGCTTCTGTTATCACTGTGCCTTCCTTAGGACAGCATGATTCAGCTGACTGCACAAATGCTTTCAATACCGAAAGAGGAGTCAAAAAAACCACCCCCTCCAGGCAGGAACTATGCACACATGCACACGCACACACACGCAAACACACGCAAACACACGCAAACACACAGCAAGAAAGAGGGAGAGGTGAGTGGGCAAGTGTATGAATGAATGAATGTGTGTTTTGTGTGGCAGCTGCTTCCATCCACCATAGGCAGTAGAATTCCCTGTCTCTCTGTAGATTTCTACAGTGTCTGTGTGTCTTCTCTTTTTAGGTGGATCACATTAAAACTGATAATGTGTGGGACGTTTGAGGAATGGACCAGCAGCATATTTACCCTCAACATTCTGTCATCACTGTTCAGTCATAATACAGTCTGAATGTGTCCCTGCTGCAAGACACAGATAGGCTGGTAAATTGATGGAGGAACTGAGGTGAACTGATTGACAGAGATGAATTAGGAAAAGGAGGAATGCATTAAACAACACCCTGTGACTGATACACACTTTAGTTTGTTTTGCTTTTTGTTTGTGTTTTTTAATTAAAAAATGCAAATTTAGGGATCTCGCCCCGGATGTTAAATAACTTTATCATAATAATAATAAGAATACATTTTATTTCTATAGCACATTTAATTGTCGGGGACAATCCCATGGTGCTTAACAGTGCATTAAAACAATAAAACAAATGATGAAGCTTTAAGCTTTATAACCATTAACATTAACATTATATTTCTCTTAGCCTATCTCTGTTCAAAGCTGAGATGTGGCAATTGTATGAATTTTGTAGAAACCCCAAAAGCAAGTGCTCTGTGATCTCTAATTGTAATGAGATGTAATTCCACTCAGGCAAATAATATGTCACCCTTGATTGAAATCAATTTGCATTTAACACTAAAGCAGAGTGGCATTTAAGAGCGGCAAACAACTCCACGATTAAGAAACCTCCGCAAAATTAACCTAATCAAACAAAGCCTCAGATGACTGGCGTCTGAAGACACAAATAAAACGTTCGAGTCCAGGCCCTCGCATCACACATGGCGGCCAACGGCAGCGTGCGGCTGGACGCCCCGACCAACGTTTCGCTGGGTTTGACCTCGCCCGTCGCCGAGTTGCTGGAGTTCAAGATGGTGTCGGTGTTCCTGGTGCTGCTGGTGTGCGCCGTGGGCATCGTGGGCAACATCATGGTGGTCCTGGTGGTCCTCACCACGCGCCACATGAGGACACCCACCAACTGCTACCTGGTCAGCCTGGCGATGGCGGACCTCACCGTGCTGGTGGCGGCGGGGCTGCCCAATGTGGCCGAGAGCCTGACGGGCACGTGGGTGTTTGGGCACGCCGGGTGCCTGGGCATCACCTACCTCCAGTACTTGGGAATCAACGTCTCCTCCTGCTCCATCACGGCGTTCACAGTGGAGAGGTGAGGGAGTGAGTGAGTGGCCGACCCCTGGGGTCTCAAGCCTCAAGATCACATGCAGTGTACGTGGGGGGGTGCGCTTAACTTTGCTTTTCACTTGCACTTTGCAACTGTGCGTGCGTGTGTGTGTGTGTGTCTACACAATTGCAAACTGCAAGTGAAATGTGCACTTATTAACACACTCTTGCATAAAACATTGTAAAACACTACCTCGTCTTGTATAATCTTATTACCTACTCACATTTTTTGTGAACATATGTTGTTTGTTATCCCATTCAGTACGATTTATGTGTAAATGCCGCCGCCCCACAACAGAGACCAGAAAAGCAGCTGTGCTGTGTGGCGCAGCTGACAACTCATATACACCAATCGATCAGAGTATCAAAAAAATGAGTGTCTTGTGGATCATGACGGCATGTGCACGGATGCACGCATGCTGTCCTCGCTACAAAATGTACACCGTAGCAATGAAAACAATGTGTGAAAACAAAGTAAAAAAAGCAGGGTAAATTGTTTATTAATTGCCACGAATGTCTTTAGATCTACTCGATTTGGTTGTTGTGTACCTCTCCCATTTTCATTTAGTAGCGTATGTTGTGTTTGAAAGTTGAAATGACTCAATCATCATCACTCAGAAAAAGCATGTGCCTCATTTGAGTGGAATGCTAACATCCGGAGAGAGGCGACGTGCCTCATTTGCGAGTGGAATGCTAACATCCGGGGAGAGGCGACGTTGCACTTTTAGAAGTTGAGTAATTCCCAACTGCTCCAATGTGCAGGTACATAGCTATCTGTCATCCGATGCGGTCCAAGACGGTGTGCACAGTCTCCCGCGCCAAGCGGATCATCGCTGGGGTTTGGATCTTCACCTGCATCTACTGCATGCTGTGGTTCTTCCTGGTCGACATTAAGGTTCGGCAAACTCAATGACGTCTATAACGATTTGTCTTGATGAAATGCATTACTCTCTTTGGCAAAATGGGGTCAGGATGATGTAGTGGTTAGGGATGTTCGACTCCCAGCCGTAAGGTACTGGGTTCGATCCCCCCAGTGTCCCACTGCCTACCTGTAGGCATTCTTGAGCAAGATGCCTAACCCCTACCTGCTGCTTCATGACGTGTATCTCAATTCACTGTATATCTCAATTCCCCCCCCCCCCCCCCCCCCCCCCCCACTCTGCATGCATTGCAGGTGGTCCAGGGTGGACACATCCAGTGTGGCTACAGGGTGAAGCGGGAACTATACCTGCCCATCTACCTCATTGACTTTGCAATTTTCTACGTGGTGCCGCTGCTCTTGGCCATCGTGCTGTACGGTCTGATAGCGCGGATCCTATATCTCAGGTATGTGGCCATGCACACACGCTATGGCCACCCCAATGACAATTGTTAGAGCGTCGTTTTTTTGTTATACCTTAAAGTTAGGAAACTCCTGCCAAATGTGTAACATCTGCCACTGCCTTCATCGAAAGCTGAATTACGACATCTTTATTATGTGTGTAGTTGAGTTTCCACATAATCATTCAGTGAAGTTCCCCTGTACATATTAGCTTACTTTAAAGCCTTCAAGGCTTCAAAAGCCTTCATCTGCTGAATATTCAGTAGTTCTATGTATGTGGTGTTCCCGTAAATGGAGTGCTGTAATATGCCTGGCAGCCCCGCTGCACCCTTTACCCCCTTAGAGAATGCCATGATCTACATTTACATTTTACATGTATCCATGAGTGGTCAGTAGTAGTAGTAGTAGTAGTAGTAGTGGTCATTAGCAGGGAATGAGGCGCTTGAGAAACCAGTATACCATCTAGTTTATTGTCAAACTCACAGGGCTCTATAGAAAGGATCAAGGAAAGGCATCAATGTCAAGCCAATCCATGTTCTGATTACCAGAATCATCTGTCAGTGAAACGAATAAATCAGTTGTCTTCCACCGCGATCAGTTTGTCCTAACGGCCCCTCGTACGGTGTCCCTCCAGCCCCCTGCCCAACCAATCAGACACGGGCACCGTCAGCACCGGGGCCCCCGCGCTCCGCCGCAGCTGCCGGGAGAGAGCCGAAGTGGGAATAGCCGCCCGCGAGAAGAGGCCCAAAAGCGCACTGTCCTCCAGGAAACAGGTCTGTGTTGGTGATCACCAGCCCTGTATGCTCTCGCTCTCTCTCTCTCTCTCTCTCTCTCTCTCTCCCATTCTCTCTCTCTCTCTCCCACTCCCATTCTCTCTCTCTCGCTCTCTCTCTCTCCCATTCTCTCTCTGTCGCTCTTACTCACATCTAATCTTCAGTTTCATTCTCTCTTCGTCTCTAGGTGGTTATTACTGCACACCAACTTTTGTCAAACTTGCCATCAACCCCATTCTCTGGGTTTGATCTTCTGGGAGATTGGGGGCAATGATTCCCTCTTTACCGTGCGCCTGTGGTGCTCTTGCACATCTATTGTTTCAGATAAGTAGCCCTCTCATTGGCTTCTCACAGTGTGCTCCGAGTCCCCCGGAGATTACAAGGGTCCTTCTGAGGGTCCCATGGGCCTTTAATGGCTCTTTCTCCTCCTGGCGAAGGAGGGAAAAAACAATATTTACCATGGAGCACCCTTTCCAGATGGAATGGAAAGTATGGCCTCCCTCTGCCAGCTGGTTTACATAGAAAGCCCCCCCCCCTCCCCATACTCTTTAATCCTAGATCACTATTTCTAGATCACTAATTCCTTTCCTTTGAGGGCATTTTTTTGTCTTTCTTCAATTTTCCTTTGAAAACTCCATTATTTCCAACCGAATTTGTAATCAATCAGATTTTCACCCAAAACCTTTTGTCCGTGTTTGCGTTCGTAGTTTATTATTTTCCGACCGTGGCTCGATCGAGCTGCGTGCTTCCCCAGGGCTGAACTACAGCCGCCTGACTTACAAGCTGTGGGAATATCCACACGGGGCCAAACTAATCCAATGCTGTTGAACCATTCTATCTGATCAATATGAAGGAATTAAACATTATCAATCGTCGACTTTCATCCATCATAGTTCCTGTATCCACGCTCTTCATTTAATTGCACGGGAAAGCATTTGAAAAGATAAGTATGTGTAGCAGTTCCCACACTCGATAAACTTCTCACAAAGGAGGAGAAAGGCCATTAGGCATCATCAGATTCTCCTCAGAGGCCTTACATCTCAATTCAATCCATCTGTTTTAACGCATGAGGGCTGGCCAAGATGGGGGGTTAAAATCACCCTGTCGAGTGAGACCTTTTCTGTTTTGCAGAGACTATTTTAGTTAGTTTAGTTTGGTAATGCTTTATGACATAATGCTGTAAAAATCCAGAAGAAGTCTTAATTGTGGCCATTAGGAGCCCCATGGGAAATGGCTATTGCTCATAAATACTTCATTACCTCGCCAGAGTCCCAGTTTGGTGTGTGATTCTGAGCACATAATCCATCTATTAATGGCAAGAAATGTATACTCAAAGTATAATGTGATGACTTTGGGAAAAAAGATTGACTTTAATATCCCATGAGTAATAAAAACGGGCTTTACCAATCAATAACATGCCAATAGAGTCTCAATGTACTGCAAACATGGGGAATGGTACCGCCACATGGGGAATCACGTTAGGCAACATAAGAATTAAGAACCCTGCATCAGAACCCAGGAAGTCTCTTGCTAGAGAACTAATTAAAAAGCCGGAACTGAAAAGGGAACATATCGCTCAAGATAACAGATATTGGCCAATGGAAGTATTATTACAACAACATGAAGGTAAAGTGTTTGTGTTTAACTGTGTCCTTGGCTCTGTGTGTGTGCGTGCGTGCGTGCGTGTGCGCGTGTGTGTGTCTAAGGGCATGTATGCAGTGTTTTGTGGATCTGAACTCTTAAGCAGCTGCTGAGAATAGTTTGTTATCTAACGAGTTCAAGGGGGCTCCGTTAAGAGCTGCATGACGTGAATTTGGGGATTAGTGCTCAAGTGTGCCTCACACCATCTATGATTTCATTTTCTCTGTTCCTCCGCTACACTCTCTTTCATTAACCACCCATTCATGCCTGATAGGATTCAATCTGAGATAGTTAGATGGATAGAACTTGTGTGTAGTAAAGAATGGTCAAGGTTTATGATTGGAGATTAATCTAGTGTGCTGTGAGATGAATAGACAGTTTTAAACCGTACCAAAATGGATTTCTCTGTGTCTGTGATTTCAAGGGCAGGTTAAGGATATAGGCTTATGTCTCGAACCTCTGTTTGGTGTGTGTGTGCGTGTGTGTAAGCGTGCGTGTGATGAGTACAGTAATCAATTAAAATGCATTGCTATGGGAGACTGTGGCAGTTTCCCCATGCCACA
>OOFB01031272.1:0-10582 GCA_900323305.1 Trachyrincus murrayi
CCAACACTTTATTAATTAATTACGTTGTGTCACGAGCAAACTTGCTTCACATTTAAATTATTGATGATTCGATTGATATCTGGATGTACTCATTCGTCATGTGTTCCCATAATCATGGAAGGAAAATTTGCACCAAGTCTCTCTCTCTCTCTCTCTGTTATTCTCTCTCTCCCTCTCTCTGTTATTCTCTCTCCCTCTCCCTCTCTTATTCTCTCTGCCGATCCCCTGCCCTCTCTCCATTCCTCTCTTCTTTCCCTCTCCCTCTCCCCCCCCCCCCCCCCCCCCCCCTTCCCCCCCCTCCTCCCTCTCCCCCCTTTCTCCAGCTCTCCATCTCCCCCCTCCCCCTCTCTCTACGAGCACGTCAGGCCGAACGAGTGGCTAGCAGCGATGGTGGCTTCTCCGAGAAGTTTCCCCATTGGCTGTCGGGTATGACAAGGCGTCTGATGCAGCGTGTGGATCTGGGGGTACGACTTCCTTCTCACTCTTTCCTCCGGCTAAAATGTTCAGTCAGTTTTTCTTTTCTTTGGGGGGGGGGGGGGGGGGGGGGTTTTTTTTTTTGTTTTTTGTTTTTTGTGGGGGGGGGGGGGGGGGGGGGGGGGGGTCATTTCCAAGCTTTAGTTTCATTCTGTCCTCTTGTCCTCTTCTTGACCTCATTCATCCTCATCCTCATTCATCCACGCACCTTTCCAGATATATACATATACATATATATATTTTCAGGTATCTCTATGGCCGTCAGCGAACTTCAACCTCATCTTCTCTCAGGATGTTGTAGTAATGTCCCAACATCCCCCATCGCCTTGAGCTAGTCTTTCTATCTCCTCTCTCCTCACGACCCCAAAACTAAAAACAACAACATGTAAATTGGTGAAGAGAGCCAGGGGCTGAATAACGAGGACTGATGGCAGGAGAGGCTGAGTGCAGAGACATGGAGGTCTGGGCGTGATCAGAGGGGAGGTGGAGGTGGGGGTGGTGGAGGTGGTGGTGTGGTGACGGCCAGTCCAGCCCAGACCACATTACTGTCCTAATGAGGTGTGAAGTAGCAACACACAACCCAAGGCATTTCCTTTCTCCCTCTCTCTGTCTCCAAACTCTCAGTAAACTGCCAGGGTTAGGGGTTCCATTCCCTCTGGGGCCACCCATGCTGACAATTTTGCCTGCCATAGTGTTGTAAGACTTAACTATAAAGTAGGGATGGGGGAAAATTTTTATTCATGTGAGAATCGGGCTTCTTTGCTCCCGCAATACTTTATATATATTATATTAATATAATAATAATAATATTTACAGAATCGCAATACATATCGTATTGGCACTCAAATATCACGAGGTCCGTGCCAATTCCCGTCCCTAGGATAAAACAATTGGCATATCATATTAAACTGTCTCTACACTGCCAGGGTTAGGGGTCCCATTCCCACTGGGGCCACCCATGCTAAGAATGTAAGGACTGCAGGTGCTGGATGTTCGACTCTTCGGATACATGCATCCATCCACAAAATGGCGTATAATATTAAACTCTCCCTAAACTCTCTCTTTTTCACCAGCCACCATGTTTGTTTATTTCTCTGCCAACATCACCCCAGTTACCACTTGACAGAACGGCCTGTTTACCTGCTTCCTGTACAGCTCAGGGTCCTTCCAACTGTCCAAGTGCTGAGCTATTGCACACTTTTATTACGAGCAGTTTCATTTTGCTGTTGTTGTTGTTTTTAACGATTCTCAAAATTTGGCCCATAAATAATAACAAAAACCTTGAGTGAAAGTCAGGCGGGGGGAAGCGGAGTGTTTTCGTGCCAGATAAGGTTGTATCTCCCCACTCCCCTGCAGGGTGGCTGCGTGGTAATAATGCAGGGGAATGCATTCTGGTTCATGGGGCTGATTTCTCTCCTCATTTCCGTCCTAATCATTCCTCTCACACGCAAGACGTCATTACCGGGATGGATTTTGTGGCAAAGCGATGGGTGTTTTTTTTGTCGGCTTGGCGGGAGATAGAGAGTGATGAGGAGGTCAGACAGTCAGAGAGACGGTCAGACATGCAGACAGATGGACGGACAGACAGACGGACAGACAGAGAGAGAGACGTCAGACATACAGACAGACAGACGGACAGAGGAAAAGAGAGCTAGAGAGAGCAATAGAGAGTGATATAGAGTATATCAAGAGACAAAGGGAGAGTCTGCTTCATCTTTCTGATTATCATCACAAATCTGTTTATTTTCCTCCAGAGGCCAGACCACTCAGAGAGAGAGAGAGAGAGAGAGAGAGAGAGAGATTGGGCTCTTTCTCCCCTCTTTCATCTCCCTTCTGTTCAATACATTTTTGTCCTTTCTTTTTCTCCAGTCTATAAATGCCAAACCAATAAAAACGAGACCAAATCCCCCTTTTCTCTCTCCTTCTCAAACAGGCTGCATGTTCAGTATTTTAATAGAATCACAGCTTAGATCGTCACAGCAAATGGGCACATGCACACACACGCACGCACGCACACACACACATACACACACATACACACACACACACACACACACACACACACACGCGCACGCACATGCACACACACCAGAAAACAATCCTAGTGTACATGCTGTATTTGATATTCCCAGAGCTGGCTTAGTTGTGGGCTACATGGCTCACCAGCCACAGTGACTATTAGATGGAGCTCTGAGGACCCCAGACTCATACTCAACCACTTGTCCGAGACTAGGTTCCTACCAAGAGGTCATTTGAACGGGGGAGGGGGGCTGTCAAGTTAGAAGGGAAAGTATCGTGAGGGGAATGAAGTGTGAAGGAGAGACAAGAGGAAAAAAAGAAAGACAGAAAGACAGAAAATCTGTCTCCCCTGACTCATCCATTTCGTATCTTTTGCTAACTATCATTCTGATTATTCGTTTTGATATTCTATTGTCTAATAGTGGTGTATTATTCGTTTTTCGTTTTATTCAGACCATTGCTTCGCAATCAACATCTCTTTGTATTTTTACTGATTCTAATCACAGACACAAAACCACAACAATAAGACTGAATTAGATCATTTAAACTGATTTAGATCCAGTCCAAGTAAGCAGTTGGTGCCCTAAAAAGATTAAATACATCACGAACAACAATTGTGTATTGCCTGCATCATTAACATGGCTTGATTAGTGTTTACAATCATATCACCATAATACTACTGCAATGGTGGAAATCGTATTTATATTCCTGTATAAGGAATCTATTATTAATGTGCTGCACATTTCTACTCTTACTTTCAAAAAGATTAACTTCCCTTAGAGGCAAATATGACATCCATAGTTTATTATGTGAAAAATTAATTCCCCGAGCTAATAGTTCCACTGCTCTCTTTTGAAATGGTTATTATTGTGGGACATTTGCACTGTTAAAAAGCCAGCAATGGAGCGAGATAAGAAGAGAAGAGGAAAGCAAAAAATAAACTTTACGTGAGCCAGATGCTCACTCACCAGTACTGTCACTTGCAAGTAGGCCTACCTTCACTTTGACTTGCTCCAGCTGACGATCCAGCGCTGCTATTTCCAACACATGGAACACTTGCTATGCTAATGTTAAACTCATTATTTTGCTACCTGCGAGCATACATGTAGAAAACATTCAAAAACAAAACACTACACTGCTCTGCACTGTTATCTGTCATACAGCTATTCTGGGAAGCAGATAACGATCGGTTGTATTTATTTCCCACACATTCATCCACATATACATGTACATATATACACACACACAGATGTATATGTATGAATACATAACATTAACCTTGCTGTGCAGCCAATGTAGCGCTTACCTCCCCGCATACACAAAGCCGCCAGGGGAGAGGAGAGAGCGAGTACCGGTAACTGTCTGACGTGTGTGTGTGTGTGAGAAGAGCTAAACTGAGCGACATTACACAAATTGAGATCGGACCTTTTGGGTGCACACATGTAAATGTGCACTGTGCATATACACGAGCAGATCCCTTGTATTACATATTCAGAGCTTTAGGCATGAACAAGAAGAGATACTCTCCCTTTCTCTGTGCCTGCATGGCCTTCCACACACACAGACACAGTGAGAGAGAGAGAGAGAGAGAGAGAGAGAGAGAGAGAACCACTCAGCCATTAAACACAGGTTTTGGTATTTTAATCCAAATGCTTTGTAACTGTAATTGGCCCGGGCCGATGTGTGCAGTAGATATTTAGTTCTGCCACCTTATGCCCTGGTAGAAGTGAGCGAGCCAGGCAGCAGGGGCAGGAGAGGAGGAGGAGAAGGAGAAGAGATAAGGAAGAGAGGAGAGGCAACAAATCAAGGATGAGAGGAAAGGAGTGGAGGTGTGGATGAGAAGAGAGGGGAAAAGAGGACAGGAGTGGAGGGGAGAGGAGGATAAAAGAGAATATAACAGAAGAGAAGAAGAGCAGAAGAGAAGAGGCAAGGAGAAAAGAGGACAGGAGAGGAGAGGAGGAGATGAGGAGAAGAGGAGAGGAGAGAAGGAGAGGAGGAGTGAAGAGGAGACAAGGAGGAGAGGAGGAGATGAGGAGAAGAGAAGAGGAAGAGAGGAGAGGAGGAGGACAGTGATCCAGCTGATAATGGAGGAGTGGATTTCCTGTCTAACGAGGCGGAGGTCTAGGCAGCTCTAGGCTACTCCTTTGTATTATGATGTCACCTAGAGACACACTCCCCACCATGTCACACACACACACACACACACACACACACACACAGAGAGAGCAACCTTTCCTTACCTATTTTCCTATCTTGTGTGTTTTCGTGTGTGGGAGAGGGAGGGAGGGAGGGAGGGAGAGAGTGAACTACAGGGATAGAGTGTTGTGTATGCGTGTATATGTGTGTATATGTGTGTATATGCGTGTCCATATATGTGCACGTACTGTGTGTGTGATGCTGCATGGCTTATGACACTCCGATTAATAAAACATGGTCATCACCAGCACTGACTCAAAAGAAAGACTGGCGTTGATGAACACAAAGCAGGTTCTAACCTCAGGTGCCTTCACTTGAATAGTTACTGAGTTGTATCGAATAGGCTGTATAGGATGTATTTTTTATGGGATGTATTTTTTATGGGACCATGGGGCTAGGAACTTCCCATATGCATGTATATGGAAGAGACCATTGTTTTAATCATACCAGACCTCCTCCACTTTATAATTTATACTTATAATACTTAATATTTTCTGGAACTGCTGCTAGTGTTTTTTTTATTTTTATTATGTATATTTTTTATTATGTATATATATTTTTATTATATTGCAATTTTTGCCCTTATATTGTGACTATTCTACGTATTGTGAGCTTGCCATGTCACAAGAATTCCACTGTTTAGAATGACCCTGTGTTATACTGTGCAAGTGATCAATAAAACACTTTGATAAAACACTTTGGCACTTTGAAAACTGTTGACTGCATACTTGTTTTTATTTAATCTATCTTTTTCCTTTTCCCAGTGGTATTGCTTCCAAAAGAGAGAGCCAAGAGTGATGTAATGCCCATCATTTGTCATTGGTCTGTGATTTGTCACCCTGCTCCACCAGCTAATAAAACCAAGGGGAGCCCAGGGTGGGGAGAGCTCCCCTACATGGTTATACTCTGTAAAGTAAAGTATGGCAGTTGGTAATATGTGGCTAATCCTGGCCTTGATTACATCTGTGCAGCCCAGATCAATAGATCCCAGAGCAAGGGTGATTCATAGTGGTATCAATCCATTGCTCTTTATATCACCGCTGTCCCTAATCAGACATTAATGATCAATTAGTCCCTGATGCCGGGCGGAGAGGGGTCGATGGTGGGCCCGCGTGCTGGGAGTTGGTGTGGTCCAAGGGACAGGCAGAGAGAACGACCTCTGGGTCCAATAGAGAGAGAGAGAGAGAGAGAGAGAGAGAGAGAGAGAGAGAGAGAGAGAGAGAGAGAGAGAGAGAGAGAGAGAGAGAGAGAGAGAGAGAGAGAGAGGAAAACGATAAGGAAAAAAGAAAGAAAGAAGGGTTGGCAGTCATCAGCTTAAACCAGCCCCTTCTTTACAAGTCTGACGCAAGGCTGGATCATTTTAATATTTAATTAAAATGTGTCATGGTATTTAAAGGCTTATGGAAGCCGTGGAGGGGAGCCGAGAGAGGGAGGAGAATACAGAGGACCAAAGATAAACCCAAAAGAGTGATAGGAAACAGGGAGATATAATAAAAAACCTTGATCAAAACAGAGAAATGTTGAACCTCTTTTAATTAAAAATACACTCATATTGAATGTGTTAAAGGAGCTATATGTTATGTGACACAGAGTGTTTAAAATGGGTTGGTTGAGTTGAGTTGTCTCCTCCCCAGACTCAAAGCTCATTACTCATGTCTGGATGCATGGCTGGCTATGTTTACGGTCACACAGATATAAGCTAATATTAGCTGAAGCTCAATGCTTACCTGTTCAGGAGAAGATTAGCCAACTCGGCAACCGTCTTGAAATCCTTCTGGGCTCTAAGCTGTTTTAGCACGGCTCTGGTCATGTTTTTTTTTCGAAAGAGACTTTTTAGGTTGGGTCGAATCTAGTACAATCTCAGTTGATCCAGTTTGTTTGCTTGCTTCCATGGCTGCAGCATGCTGTGTTTGTGTGCCAATTTGTTTCATATCTGGCAACCCGGGATACTCAGAGAATAGTGACTCACAGGCCGAAACAAAAACAGAGAACATACTGGCTGTAGTATTGTTGTCGGAGAAGCCAGTAGTTCGACTTAGCATGTTTCCTTAATCTCTGATGACATATCATGGTCATAGAGATAGTATTTCCTTAGATTTTGTATTAAGCAAATAAGAAACTACTGAATCAGACTTTTTTGATCAATCAACTAATTGATCAATCAATCAACTAATTTAAAACTAACTAGCCAATATAACCATCTGCCATGTTAATGTCATGTTTATTTATTTTATGTATTATATTATTATATAGTATTGTTTATATAAAAAATGAAATGAAGAAACAGAAGAGAGCTGAACGTTACGTCTAAGAAATGGCAGAGCCAGATAAAGCACAACAGTGACCCCAAGTGGACTCTAAAACAATACGCAGGCAAAATGACGTCACTTTTAAAATGAGTGCAATTTTTGACAATTTTCTACACAGGCACAAACAATATGCTATACTATAGGACAATAAAAAATTATACAGAATGAAACCTAGACACTGCCTAGAGACACAGGGTGTGTAATTAGGATTCAGAGCACTGCAGTCAGGTATGCACACGAAGACTCACTCACACATACGCACACGCACACACACACACACACATACTCACGTGCATGCACAGGTAAGACACATGTCATGTGCCTACATGTTCTGCATGTCACATGGACCACATGTATAACACACACACACACACAGCAGCATGTGTGTGACACAGGCGTGTCTCAGGAGTGATGGGTTACGTGTTACTCCTGACTGGCACTTGATTAGCAGGAGGTCAGACGGTGCTGGCTCCTCCATTACACATGATCACACACAGGGCTCCCCCTCCCTCCCTGATACATAATAATTACACCAGAGTGCTGTGGATGTCCTTCACAGGGAGCCTGCACAGAGGAGGACACAACCCACAGCTAGAGCTCATATGAGAGGCACATCTGTGCGTGTTTGCCTCCATTCACGGGACTGTGTCTGTAGTCTGTTTGTTCCAGAGCCAGAGCTAGGCCAGTCCTTTCCCAGTGTGGTGATGGTGGTGATGTTGGGAGTCAGGCAGTGTCGCACCGGGTGGGCGTGTAGCACCTGGTGGGCACGTCACGGGCGCATTTCGTGCACGGGGCTGTCCGCCACTCGGCAGCACGCGGTTCCACATGATTAATCACACTTCAGTCAGCCAATCACCCTTCAGCCAATCACATTTCAGCCAATCACCCTTCAGCCAATCACCCTTCAGCCAATCACCCTTCAGCCAATCACAATGCAGCCAATCACGTTTCAGCCAGCCAATTGGGATGAGGGCTCTCTGACCAATAAGGATATTCAGAGTGTACACACGCATCCACCAGCATCACATCTAAGAAATTGAGGTTATGTTAAACAGCAGCAGTTTAACAATAAAAAAAGATTTGAGAGCCTTTTTAATCGCATTACTGCAGTAATGAAAGCAGGAACATGATTAAATATGCCAGGCGTCACAGGGAGGGGGGACCAGATGAAGACGTTCCTCCTGACCTGAGTGGTCTGTATTGTCTGAGGTATTACAGCACCCCCCCCCCCCTCCCTCAATCTATAACGTTAATAGTAAGGACGCGCATTATTTAACATAATCTCATGCAGTATTAGCATAATTACCATACATCATCACAGACAGGGATGTTCTGGGTATAAGGGATGTGGGGGGGGGTGGTGGTGGGGGAGTCTAGAGTCTAGCTGTGAAAGTGGTACATTTCATAATATAGTCTTCAGGTCTCCAGACAGACCCGAACTGCCAGAGACTGTCAACAAAAACAAGCAATATTCTTATCAAACTGCAACCTCTCCCTCTCCAGTGGTAGTTTGCGGTGAAGGAAAGCAGACAGACAATGTTGGTATAAGAAATGATGAAAACATCAAAGAAATTGTTACTTATCATAACCAATATTTCTACTGTGTGAGGCTTGCATAATGTCATGCTCCAGGTAAACCACTGATATTATGATGTTCTGCATTATGGGTACAACCAGCATGCGTGAAATACTTGCATCATACTTGCATCAATCTGGCAGCTGGTTTGCCGGTATTGATGAACTGATTTCAAGCCAAACGTAACAATCAAGTGGAGGTGGCTCTTTATATACAGAGCTTAAAAACGCCTCACGACTCATCTGGCCATCTCCCCATGGGCTTGTCAGATCTGCTTGCCCTGGGTGGTCCAAGCGAGAAGATGCTTGTAATGTGTGTGTGTGTGTGTGTGTGTGTGTGTGTGTGTGTCTGTGTAAAATTGATTGTGTGTGTGTGTGTGTAAAATGAATTATGTGTGTGTGTATGTGTGTGTGTGTGTATGTGAATAGTAACAAGAAGAGAGACACACCAAGTGATCGTGAGAGAGAGAGAGAAAGTAAACACAGAGATATCTTTTTTCAGGTGCCGACAATAAACAACAAAGATTGTTAAAAGCAAACGACGGTCGCAGATGAATCAAATGGAAGCCATGACACAGGGAGAGGGCAGGGGGAAGAGCACTGGTGGACATGAAGAAAGGCTGGAAGGAAAGAGAGGGAGAGCCATGACAGCTGGCAGAGAAAGAGCAAAATGCTGTTTCTTTGAGACTAGTCCCACTGCAACTTGTCAGCCCAGATGGACAGACCTGCCTGCCTGTGTCCTTCACCAGTCAGCACACACACACACAAACATGTGCGCGCACACACACACACACACACATCAAATGATATAAATAGCATATATATATATATATATATAGAGAGAGAGAGAGAGATGCTATATAATAATATCTAGTAATATAGTAGTAATCCAGCCAGAAACGAGGCAGTCCCCAAACACTAATGATGGATGTCTGGTTATGAAAAGACATCAATCATTGGGACAGAATGGAATTGAAGTGTGCGCGTGTGTGTGTGTGTGTGTTTGAGAGAGAGAGAGAGAGAGAGCGAGAGAGAGAGAGAGAGAGAGAGAGAGAGAGAGAGAGAGAGAGAGGGGGGTGTGTGTGCTTTTTGGCACCCCCGAGTGACTGGGTGTGTGTGTGTACGCTATTGTGTTCACTGAGCTGTGTGTTGATGCAATAGAGTATTATGAAACAATAAAATACAGACATCTGATTCATATCTGGGCATGAAGCCAGAGCTTTGTTAGGTGCCTCTTTAATGAAACCTATCATTTCAGCCTCTCTCGGATAGCATCAGGGCCGAGCAAGACGGATCCATCATAAAGAGAGATATCCACAGCTGGGTCGTTACACGGGAAAAACCCTGGTGAGAAGAGTTTGGTAGGGTAAACACATTGCTTTCAAACAGGCAAAAACATGCAGACCTGCAGACATACACACATGTACAGTGGCATGGAGACACACACACACACACACACACACACTCAGCAGCATCACAAAAGCATGATCTTGTCAGAGACTGATGTTACGAGCACAAAGGTTACCAATTCATCACTTTGGAGCTGTCCTATCACTGTGTCTATATAGAACATATGACTCCTTCTTGCTCCATCTTTCTGTCTCTTGCTCTCTGAGATGTCCGCACACACACACCCACAGACACACACACACACACACACACACACACACAATACCATATCTACACCACATACACAACACAAATGCGCACGTGTGTGTCTGTGCTGTATGTGCATGTACGCAGGTAGACGCAGGCCACAGAAGTGATGTGTATGGGTAATATATCGCTGGGTGGCCAGAAATAGGGACTACCAACCCGGGTGGAGCTGTCACTTCCACCATGACATCACTCTCGTGGAAGAACAATAAAAGTGGAAGGCTAGGGGTTGGGCAGAGCGAGGTGGTGAGAGAGAGAGAGAGAGAGAGAGAGAGAGAGAGAGAGAACAGAGCACAACGGGATGTGACAGAGGTGTGGAATAGACTATATATGAAACCCTGGGAATGGGATGA
>OOFB01031276.1:0-18569 GCA_900323305.1 Trachyrincus murrayi
CCTTAGCCACAGTTAGTTTAGATAGTTATTACTCAATTAGGCAGTTACTAATTATCCAGTCATTAATTATCCAGAGAGAGAGAGAGAGAGAGAAGGAGGTTAGAGAGACAAGAGAGGGAGGGAGGTTAGCGAGACAGAGAGAGAGAGAGAGAGCAGGGTGCGAGTACGACTTCAACACTATCACATTTTATGTCTAAAGAAACCGTTGGCTCTGCCTCAGGCTTGGTATTCATTAATTGGATGGATTCATGTGTGTGTGTGTGTGCGTCTGTGTGTGCGTGTGTGTGTGTGTGCGCGCGCGTGTGCGTGTGTGTGTGTGTTTCGTCCTTATTTGAACGTGTTCACTGATAACAAACTCGATAGAGAAACAGATTAAAGGCTGGGAAAACACACACATCACAGAATGCACAACTTCACACAACCGCGGAATAAACAATATACGAACAAGCCTTAGATACAACGAGTTAACTGCTACACTAGACCACTAAATAACACTCATGTTAAACTAATATACGAACAAGCCTTAGATACAACGAGTTAACTGCTACACTAGACCACTAAATAACACTCATGTTAAACTAATACAACTCTACACGATGCAACTTCTAAATAACACTACTATTAAACACACACGCGCACGCACACACGCACGCACACGCACACACACACACACTTTGTGATTGTGTATGTGAAATGTTTAACTACCCCCAGGAGTGTAAAACCACAGAACACAGCTACGGTCTGAACTACAGTAGTGAAGCACTCAACCAAGACACACACACACACACACACAGGGAGAGGGAGAGAGAGAGAGAGCGAGAGAGAGAGGGGGGAGGTAAAAAATCAGAAACAACAAAACAACAGTAAACAGAGGAGAACAGAACTACTGTAGAAACAGTTTTTCGGTTCTGGAAAATACTGAAAAATAGTAATATTATATTAATGCCATGACCACAAATAGATATTAGATGACATCAAGGAAATATTAAAGATTTTACACGAGAGTGAAGCATAGAGGAATGCAAGGGGAATAATTATTAGACAGAGAGAGAGAGAGAGAGAGAGAGCGAGAGAGAGAGAGAGAAAGAGAGAGAGAGCGAGAGCTTGCAAAATAGAGGAAAGAGGTTGGTGTGTGTGGGGGGGACCTGAGGAGGGGGACGTCCGGGTCTCGAACCAACACATCGCTGGAGGGGCTAGGACTGTCTGTGAGATGGGTCGCTGGTTCCATAATTAACTACTGATCTTTTATTAATGGAGGACAGACGGCAGACAATAGCATCCCCCCCGACGCGCGTGTCTAGCGTAGCGCTAGGCTAGGTGCTAGCGGCGCATGGCTCGCGGCTCCTCGCATTGTTCTCTGTCTCTTTGTTGTGTGGTTTGAAGTCGTTTGCATGTGATGCATATTTAGTGGCGGCCCGGGGTGCGGCGGAGACCGTTAGTCACATGGAAGGCGCTTACAGCGATGTCTCCTGCTACTGCAACAACAACAACAACAACAACAACAACAACACAAAAAGTGTATATTCCTGTATGGTCTTCCTGTTTAGGTCTCATTGTATAGATTATGATGTAATTGATGAGCTATGTTTTATATTTTGATTCGTCTCAATACCCAAATCAAATGAATCGAATCCATGTGATGCAGATGAGGACAACCTTAAGTGATTTATATCCCAGATCTGCCATCAAGTGTCAAGATGCGGTCTCATATTGGACTCAAAAATGAAAACGATCATCATCAAGCTGCACTCAAAATATAAAACAAATGACGAAATATATTAAAATAAATAAACGTCGGCTATTCACCGCAGAGTTAGCCTATAAGGCAGGAGAGGAGAAACTCAGAGCCTAGGGAGGGGGAAACATCGCAGAGACAGAGAGAACAGAGAGAAGAGAGAGTCTATCCGTTTTTGACATGCTGTCAGGCTTCCAGGGAGGTGTTAGGAGAACAAAATGGACGGAACCAAATCCACAGAGAACACAGAGAGAGGGCTAGAGTCTGAAATACGCTCGCTGGTAATGGCTGGGATTTCAAACAACTGTAAAACTGTAGAACTGGTGAAGTCAGCGTTCCACTTCAGACTCTTTAAGACCAAAATGTGTTGAGTCAGGACACAGCTGGGCGATGCCAAAGGGAAGAAATTTAGTGAAAACCAAAAAAGTATGATTAAACATACTATACTCGTACATGCCACTAAAAACATTTAAAATGCTCAACAATTCAAAATGAATATAAAGAGGTAATATCGCACTAGATCACATAATAATACATCGCTCACAGACACAGTGGGTTAGTTGTCATCAGGAAACTCTTGTAGTAGTAAGACCTCAGAAATCCTGAGGCCCACATCTGATTGGCTGTTAGTATGACATAGGCACGCCCACCCGAGAGCTGGGCTGGTGCGGCTACAAGACATTAATACCACAAACAGGAGGTTAGCTTGTCAGCGGCTAAAGGCGCAAATAAAATAAAAATTAAATGTTTTTGGTCGTTCCTCTTGTTTCCATTACAGCAATTTACTGTGACATTTACTACTGAAATGTCACCGCGCGCTACAGTCCTCATAAAAACGGGTTGCATTAAAGTGTCCTTCAAGAGGCCAACGTTTGAGAATGAGAATGAGAATGAGAAGGGTGAAACAACAGAGACAACATACTCAAATATGACCCTCCTGCCTCATGCAAATTACGGCAGGCGAGAGAGAGAGAGAGAGAGAGAGAGAGACATAACAGAGAGAAACATAAGAGAGAGGGAGAGATATAAGCGAGACATAACAGAGAGAGAGAGAGAGAGAGAGAGACATAGAGAGAGAGAGAGACATGAGAGACATAACAGAGAGAAACAAGAGAGAGAGAGAGAGACATAAGAGAGACATAACAGAGAGAGAGAGAGAGAGAGAGAGAGAGAGAGAGAAAGACATAAGAGAGAGAGAGAGACAGTACTGAAGTGAGACCATCTTGGTGCACATTAAAAAGAGGGAAATCTTTGCATCTATAATAGATGCAAGATATTAAAAATGCAGGAAGAGAGATGAATTCTATGAATTCCAACAACAGTGACCTAGAAAAACTTCAAACACTATAAAGGCTAGACCCACAACATGTGTGTGTGTGTGTGTGTGTGTGTGTGTGTGTGTGTGTGTGTGTGTGTCTGTAAGGTATATATAGAGAGAGGTGATTTTCCAAAACTTTGCAAACGTGTGGAATGTGGATAAGTGTGTAACAGATATAAAGGAACAGATAAAAAGATTAACCATGAAATTATGAATGTGTTGTGTTGTGTTGGGGATGTGAACCTACTCCTGTGTGGAATACACGAGAGATCACTACAATATTACACGCTTGTTGATTCCCGGGAGAAGGCAGCAGAATATAAGGAATACTAATATGGAGCCCTGAGGGACGCCAGGCCAGTCTGATGCAACACACACTACTGGGCATCTATACCATCATGGACT
Source organism: Trachyrincus murrayi (assembly GCA_900323305.1). Taxonomy (NCBI): domain Eukaryota; kingdom Metazoa; phylum Chordata; class Actinopteri; order Gadiformes; family Macrouridae; genus Trachyrincus; species Trachyrincus murrayi. The sequence continues at coordinate 3,459 of OOFB01031276.1, forward strand.
GCATGTATCTAGTGACTAGCCACTAGGGCCACGCAAATAACTTCATATTTTTAATGGATTCACCAATGCCTACGCACTTTCACATCCCACATCCCAACGATCTTGCAAGACCATGTCTTGCTCAAAGGCACTTGAGCAATACTTTAGTCAGGAGGAGCCATGGGTCAAACCCGCAACCCTCCAGTCCCCAGACGAGCTAGTCTACTTCCTGAGCTACTATACCACCCGCGGGAAGTTGAAAAACTAAAACTTTGGATGCTTATTGACCAGCAACGTGGTTGGCAGGGGCGGGTGGGGAGACAGAGTGAGTGGCAGATTTAATAAATAGGTTTAATGGCGGTGACTTAGGCAAGTCTTTGGTTCACCGAGATCATTCTGATGGAAAGGTTTTCATCAAGAGCCGGTTGGTGACAGTATAGGATTTGCACATAAGCCAAATAGACAAATAAAAGAGCATTTTAGCAGGATCAATATTTTATAAGGCAGATATGAACAATGGAGCTTTTAACTTGCCATCGCTGTGCAGTAAGTATTATTCAGCAGCAGAGAGGCTCTTGGTGGAGGGATATTTGCGTCAGTGTTTTCAACAACAATACATCCTTCAACGGTTGTTAGCTTGTTCAAGTACAAGTAGTACGAATGGATGGTAAAAGCTCTGTATTGTCAATCAGTCCACCAATATCACCTGTAGTTCATTACTGTGCTGTTAACGGGGAACTTCACCGCTTTCCAACCGGCTTTGTATCATTTCAATGTGGGTAGTATATGCAAATGAGCCGTGTTTGTCCTTGCCAGATCTCCCCGCTACCTTTCCCGGCGGTGGACGCCGATGACTAACAACTGCAGGTGTTCTTCCCTAATGAGGATAGATAGAGATAAGGTTGGAAAGCGGCAAAGTTATCATTTAAGTCACTTAGCCAAAGCTTTTATCCAAAGTGACTTATTTTGAGACAGATGTCATTAAGGAGGAGGTAGGGGTTAGGCAATTCAATAAAAACTATCGACCTGGAAGAGATGGGAGATTTTGTGGACCTTTGACAATTGGATGAAGGTTAATAACAACCACGGCGAGACGCTTGTACCTTTCTGGTTTTCTGTCTTTTGTGAGCCTCCATTACTGCAGCAAGACGAGAGTGAGTGAGTATGTGTGTGTGTGTGTGTGTGTGTGTGTGTGTGTGTGTGTGTGTGTGTGCGTGTGCGTGTGTGTAATACAATAGTACAACCACAACAATCCTATAAAGATATATCACAATATAGACAGAATACATCACACTGACCGTGTAAAAGCCCATATTGGAGAGATACCTTGGCTAACAAGCTAGAGCAACATAGATAGAACGGTTCATAGCTTACTGTTAGCAAAATTCAAAATATTACTTCAAATGTTTACAGACACATAAAAAAACAACTCCATTACAACTACAAATATAAATATATATCCCGTATTTGGAAAGTACCGCAGTAAATGCTGACAGAGGTGACTGTGAAATTACATTTCTCCCATAAAATAATTCACCAAGGACCCTTATCCAAAAGTGCCAAAATCACTTACAAGGTCTGTATTGTGCTGTCTAACTTCTAACAGTCATCTGAATCACAGTTTAGGGACGTTGTTAAGTTTAACCAGACGTGACATCGCCGGTCTGTTAAATGTAAATCTTTTTCCACTTTTACAGTTTAAAATACTAGCTCAGCTTTAGCTCAGCATCCGGTCGTCCCGGGAAGGCTGCGTTTACTGGCTTGTAACGCAACTCCTTCCTCACTTCCTCACTTGACTATAATGAATGTCCCATCTCCTCCAGAGAGACCAGGGAACAGAGAGGACCCAGGGAGCCAAACCCGGTGCCAACCATGGGACCTCTACCTCGTAAAAACCGCCCGCACCATGGCCAAATGTCTCGTCGTGGCTCTGGGTCCAAAACCCAACATCCAAAATACTCAAAGGTCACTCGGCGAGCCCAGAACTTTCCCTAATTACTACAGCGTGTTAAAGCATCCCAGCTGTGCTCAAACTCTCTCTCAGAGTGTGACCTACATTCCCCGCTTCTGCTCTGAATTCATTATGACAAAAGTGAAATAAATGTGGTAGCAGCAGAGCGATGCAGTCGGGCGTACACATCGAGACTCACAACCCTGGTGAGATAAGACCTCCTAATGCCAAAAACACCCATAACGAAAAATTTAAGGAGAAAGATACTGAGATTTAACGTTTTTAAATATTCATAGTCTTTCCAGTTCCTTTTACAGAAACGATGAACTGAATTATGGTACGGACGTTAGCAACAGCGCGCACACAAAACAAGGGGAAAACACTGCATTTAAATCAATAGTTTGTTGTAAATAAACAGGACGAAACAGGACCAATAAGGTCCCCGCCGGTTCCATTTGCCAAAGTTTACGAGTTTAAAGCAATACAAACACTGGTGCTATGGCAATGAGGGGTCACTGGACAGGCTCCCAAAACAAAACAAGTTTCATCACACAACCGAAAAACACAAGCGCAGTACTGCACCGCTGAAACTAAGAAAACTAGAAAATACTCTCAACAGAACAGACTTTGGCAGTCATATACCAAGGATGTTTGCAATGAATTTGATATTTCGCGAAATTACCTCACCCTTTTACTGAACTATTGGGAGTAAATACAGCTGTTTGGACCACTCCATATGTTTTGTATTTATTTATTTAACCATTATTTAACCAGGTTTGTCCCATTGAGATTGTGTCTGTGCTGAAAGAAAATTGATGAATTACTGCAGCACAGCTGTGTTTCATTCACTGTGTATGAAACGTATTGCATTTTACAGTTATACCTTGATTAACTGTAATAGTTAATTAATTACTAGTATTTAGTCATTTAGCAGACACTTTTATCCAAAGCTACCTACAGTGAATTCAGACACATGTCATTAAGGAGCAAGTAGGGGTCAGAGGTCATTAAGGAGCAGGTAGGGGTTAGACAGTACAGAGACAGGTCATTAAGGAGCAGGTAGGGGTCAGAGGTCATGAAGGAGCAGGTAGGGGTCAGAGGTCATGAAGGAGCAGGAAGGGGTCAGAGGTCATTAAGGAGCAGGTAGGGGTCAGAGGTTGCCTTGCTCAGTAGGCTGCAGACACTGGGGATCGAACCATGTAACTTTCAGCTGGGAGTGGAACCCCCCGCCCCCACTCCACTATCCTGCCCCCAGCTCTGCTATCCTGTGCACACATACACGAGTTGTATGTGTGTTTTAATGCGTTATCCTGCCTACAGAGGACCAGGATCTAGTCGTGCACACAAAGTTATTCCCTGGACGGATATAAATGAATAAAAGAACAACTTTATTCAAAACATTTCCATGAGTGATGATCGGAGTGGTGATGTATGCACTCCTCGGGGAACCGAACCCCCGCCCCCCCCCCTCTACTGCTAGCTTTTTCCCAAAAACGACCATCCGTGCCTTCATCCATCAAGTCAGTGCCTTCTTCATATGCAGAAATGTGCTCCACACACCACGTGATGGATCTAAATAAATGTCCAGAATCCTGGAGCGTTTAATCCATAACAGGTCAGGGACACGGTCAGATAAGGGCTGGGTTGTTGTTTGACTAGGTCCAAGCCAAAAAGGTACTGGGTTCGATCCCCAATGTCCCCAGTCTACCTGTAGGATATCCTAGAGCAAGACGCCCCCTAAGCCCTACCTGCTCCTTCATGACACTTAACCCCTACCTGCTCCTTCATGAAGTTATTATTAGCTCATTTAGAAACTCCCTTGTCAATTTACATAGAACACACACGCGCGCGCGCGCGCACACACGCATGCACGCACGCACGCACGCACGCACACACACACACACACACACACACACACACACACACACACACACACACTCCATCTCCGCAGCAGTACTGCAGAAGAACAAATCAACAAATCAACAAAAACAGATCCAAATTATCTGAACATTAAAGGACTGCATTGAGGAGTTCTAGTGTCATGTTACAATTGAATATGGACGATGACCGATGTGTGTGTGTGTGTGTGTGTGTGTGATATCTTATCCACAAGGATCTATGCTAATAGTTAGCTACAACAAGGCTTGCTAACCGTGGACAGAGACAGAGTGGGTACCAAAATAGGAAAGAAAGAATTAATTCATGGCTACTGCATGACAAAAACACTAAAGACAACCAGCTCACCACAGTTAGGACAACTTTGGTAGCTAGCTAGCTAGCTTAACGGAAGCCTAAAACCCTACTTTAGGAGATTTCTTTTGGCTGTCACAGTAAGTTGACAGTGAAGAAGAAATGTAGGTAAACGTTACTGTACCACTCGAGGCAACGACGTCTTCAGTCTATTTTAAATGTAAAGATAAGCTCTTTAATTGGTTTGTGCCCCGGTCGGGTCACACTACTAATTGGCTCACCTGCGTTTAACAGTCAAATTAACACCTCGGGCATGTTTTATAATGAACCTCAAGGAACAATTTGACTAATATAACACGGAAGGCTGAGTACCGGTTTCTCCGTCCAAAACCATCCAAACCTAGAGCTCAAGTCACGGCGTTCTCCCACAACATAATTCAGCTGATGGATCAAACCAGGCTGTGCGATATCTGGTAGTCAGCTGTTTTTTTTACCGTGGTTTGGGTTCAGTTTAATCTCGTTTAGACTGCTCCATCTCGACATTGGCCCGCTCAGAAAGAAAACTGCTGAACTAGCCGACACACTATTTGCTTCATATTTAGTCATGCAAATGGCTTGCTTAGCTCGTGTATACCGTATATTAGCTCTGGATCATTCACTACAGAAGCACAGGAGAAAGTCTCTGGGAGCCAAGAAAAGTAATTACAAAAACGCTCGTAAAAATCCTGTTACAGTGGGCTTGTAATGTTTCCGTCGTTAAAATGCTGTGGATTTGATTTGGGAGCCGTGTCATATGAGCGTAACGCAGCAAACCCATGTTTGATATTGTACAAACACAGGCCTGTCAGCCGCCCCAGCACAACAGCATTATACACTTCACAAGATGAATCATTAACATGCTAAAGAAGTTAGCTTTCTGCAGCTTCTTTAGTTAGCAACTTTAGCTAAATAGGTTAATTTAAGTTAGCTTCTTCGGCATCATTTAGGGCAATCTAACCAGGGTGTACGCTTGACTAAGTCCGCTTTGCTACTTTATCAGTCAAAATGCTAGCAGTCAGCCTTGACCTTTGGCTCCAGGGTCTTATCCGTAGCACAGGGAAGCTAGCTCCTGAAGGCAGTGCCTAAGGTCGGTTTGAATAAATTACCGGTTTTGTTTGATTCCTCAGATTTCTCTCCAAGTTTTAACATTTCGAGGGAGGGGGAAAAGAGCTCTCCATAGTTTGGTTAATTTCTAATAAGGTATTTTAGCTTCCTTCTGTGCTCCCGTTTTCTTCCCCCAGAGCAATAGGGAAATGGATTAGGCTTTAAACTCCTCTCGGGAGGATGAACAGGAAATCAGATGTTAAGAGATGGGAGAGGAGGCAGGCGTGGCACTCGATGCAGCGAAGCGTGAGAGTAAACCCCCAGCAGCAGAATTGATCAGGCTGCAGAGCCACGGAGCTGCCCAGATGGGTGGTGCTGGTGACGGGGCAGAAAATGACCCTGGTGGTGCTCTAAAACCATGATGACATCAGGCACCACCACGGCCTGCAGTGTGTCATACGATAACTTTACAACCAGAAGGGTTGGGATCAGAATTCGATTAGACTTTGCTTATAGGCTACTTCTGTTCTTCTGGTCTTTATGTACGTGTCACCTGCTTACGTTACATTAACTCTAACAATAAGCTCAGAATGGTATTGTAGTAATCTCCTTCCACATTACTAATCATCCTCTCTTCTGAGGAGGTAGTGGCAGAAAAGCACCACAATATGTTGTGTTGTTGTTCAATCCCAGCAGGGAGACACATAGAGGACATGAGACAATGGCATCCATTAACACGCCCTCGCCCTCCTGCTTCGTCCCACTCTGCATTCCATCCAGTGCCAGCTTCCACGGCCCCGCGGCCCACAAAACACAGACTATCTCAGACCATCTCAGTGGGAATCAAAGCCTCATCACAGCACTTTCTCCTCCTCCTCCTCCTCCTCCTCCAACTCAGGCTCTTAAAAACGACGTCCTACTGGGAGGGTCCAGTCCTCAACCCCCCCCCCCGACTCCCACCGTCTCTGGCAGCACTTAGCGATAGCGTCCGCGGGCATGCTTGCTGCTTCAAAGATGTCCAACATGGACGGCCCGCTTCATAACATGCCGCAGAGATGAGAAAGCAAGAGTTCACTCTTCACAGAACGATTGATGTTGCACGGGGGGGGTTGGCTTTTTGACACTCATTCATTCACATCAGAGGACATGCTCACCTTCTAGGAACAAGCATGATTAGCCTTGTTAGCATGATTAGCATTGTTAAGATCTAGGGATGAGGAGAAAAACGTCATTCATGTGAGTATCAGCAACCAGTGTAATCTTAGATGAAGCAGACGACTGGTATAGCTACACTGTATAATTACAGTGTATGGTATAGGTACAGCGTATGGTATAGCTACAGTGTATAGCTACAGTGTATGGTATAGTGTACAGTGTATAGCTACAGTGTATGGTATAGGTACAGTGTATAGCTACAGTGTATAGCTACAGTGTATGGTATAGGTACAGTGTATAGCTACAGTGTGTGGTATAGCTACAGTGTATGGTATAGCTACACTGTATGGTATAGGTAAAGTGTATTCACATGGTCATTTCACATCAACTACGTTCTCTTCTGTTCATCTAAAAAACAGCGGTGGACACCACCCACCCTGTAGAACCCGAACCACAACGTTAAACCACACAAAACATAAAATTGCACACAAAAAAAACACAATACATATCGTATCGGCACTCAAAAGTTGTAATATCGTATCGTGACGTCCCTGCCGATTCCCTTCCCTATTAGCATCATAGTCCAAAACAACAGCAAGGTTGGAACAAGGTGGGAAGTACAGCCTGGTAATCATTACATCACTTCCATTTCTCCTCCCACAGTCTAGACAGGACAGACTTTACAGCGACACAAAGGTTGATTATGCAAGGAGACACGGATTTGATGACACTGGTTGATGACCTCCAGGTCAGGTCACATGGTAGGCAGCAACTGACCAATCAATACACTCAATCAGACATTGACTTTCAAAGATGGATAAAATTGTACTGACTATGGAGCCCAATTATTCAGTCATTAATATCATGCTATCATGCTCATTAATCAATGAAACATTTTTTTTCGTTTGTGGTTAGTAACAGTGTAATATCCAGTGACCAGCTACACACACACACGTCTCTGAAGACCTAACCAGGCTTCTTACAGTGTTGCTTCCAGCAGTCAGTTAGGATGTCAAGACGGCCTACAACTAGCCATATAATGTGAGTAATTCATGTTGCTGCGTAAACGGTTGTTTACCCTGCAAACAAGCACCGTTTAAATCCCATTTAGGCAACAAAGGGTTGCCAAAATGTCTTAAAGGGTTAAGACCCAGAGTCGATGGAAGACATTGTGTTCGGTTATATATTTGCCATTTAGTGGAGGATGCTTTTATCCAAAGCATCTTACAATATCCTGAGTGCATACATTATTTTGCTCTACCAGTGGGAATCAAACCCCTAACCCTGGCAGTGTTAATGCCTCAGACGGCAGAAAGTAGAGGACAGTGGTAAAAAGAGATTTAAAAAAAACATTAAAACAGAGAATAAAACTACAAAAAATATACAGAAAATAAAAAGCTCTCTCCTATGAGCACCTCCTCTTGGACAGGGGACACTCGGGGGAGAGAGGAACGGGGGGTGGGGGGGGTTCTGCAGTGACGACCCAGGAGGAGCTTCAACACTTGGACCTCAGAGAATGCAGAAGAGGCTTCCAGGAGCTATGGGTCCCAACTAGGGCCAAAATACCAACACCCCCTCATGAGATCAACTGGTGCTGGTTTGTTTACACGCACACATTCTGTTTCACCTGCTGGTGTTCACCAAATCTAACAAATGACGTCAGAAACGAATTTGTGTCTTCGCTATAGAATACAAGTTTCATTTAAATCTCCCAGATATCGCTGCCAGGGTTGGGGGTTTGATTCCCACTGGTAGGTCATGACATTAACACTACCAGGGTTTGGGGTTCAATTCCCATGGGTGGGCACCCATGCTGGGTGAATGTATGCACTCTATTGAGCCACTAACAGCATCCACCAAAAATGGCATATTCGAAATTATTCCCAAGCAAACACTGACGAACAAAAAACCTTGGAAACTACTTCCCGAACAACCCGTGGACAGTGGAGCTCCTGTGACGGCTGCCGGCCGTCGGGGTGAGTCGGGGGAGTGAGTGACCATGACAGCGTGAAACAAACAACCAAGTTACCAAGGCACTTAAGATACACAGGGATCAATGGAAACTTCGATCAGCGCTTCGATTCCCCCCGTTGAGAACTCCAGCTCAGTGCCGTCCGTCTGGATTTACCGTCAGACCAGACTAGCACACGCCAGTCCATTTGACAGCAGTGGGATTTAGTAGCAGACGTGTGTGTATAGCTCTGTGAGTTATTGTAATGCACTCAGCTACACTCTGCTGCAACCTGCTTACAACTCCTGGAAGGCTTGAACACACAGATCATCATCATCATCATCAACATCATCATCATCCTCCTCTCGGCCAATCAAATTAGCAGACCTGAGGACAGAGCTTCCTGGGTGTAAATTTGAACCAATGAAATAGCTGCCTCAGGACTTGTGAGGTGTTGTAATGGCCAAATCACACTTCTGCTGAGTTGAGCAGCCATAGGTTACAGTGCACCATCATCTGGAGTCATCTGAGGAGCACGGAGCAATGGGTCGGTTTAATGCCTTGCTCATCAACGACACAACGTTGCCAGCAGGTCACAGCAGAGGTGACGCGGAATCCAACCGGCGACTCTTGGTGACAAATCACTGCCTGTCCACTCCCCGACTCTGCTGTCTCACTCAACAATGGACGGAGACATTTTTGCTGCCGGATAAATGATCACCTTGACCTGAAATCCATAGAGGCGATTTAATACCCAGCAATATCATGAGATATAGAGAGATACATCCCTATATATCACACCCTGCAACCGGACCCTGCCCTACACAACATGGAACCTTTATTGTGTAGGATCTCAAGTACAAAGTGTGAATGTGTGATGTGACGTCCTTCTCATGTGTCTGTTTCAAAAAGGATGGAAACGCACTGATCTCCATTACCGGGGGAACATCAGAGCCCACGCGTTTGTAATTAAGTGTAATAACCACCACCATCAGTCATGTACACAGTGACAACACACAGAGCCACCACGGGATGACACTTATTAAATCGGTTTTGGGCTTTACTTAACCGAATTAAATTAACCTGACATTATAAACGGATTACAGCAGACCTCTTGTCATAACAACACCGGGGACGGGCGGTCATGTGCAGCCGGCTCTGAGTGGCGACACCGGGGGGGGGGTTGGGGTTGAAGTTTAAAGAGCCGGCGGGACGGGAGGCGACCGGTGGCGCAGCGGCCCCCGGTCCACAGCGCTCTTACCGCGGGACGCAGTTGGGCGACGAGCCGTCGACTTCCCACGTCGCGAACAGGTTCATCGGCACCGGTCTGTTGAGAGACCCGCTCCCGGGGAAACTCAGCCGGCCACTTCTCTCCGCCATGGATCCTCGGGGCGGGTTAATAAATAACACTTATATTTAAATAAATAAAAAACCACAGCGAACTGTTTACTGTTAATAATATCCTTCCGTCCCGGCTGTGGTGCGGTGCGGTGCGGTACGGTTCCCCCGCCTCACTGCATCGTCCTCCCGGGCGGCAGCTCGTGGTCGTCCGGTCGGTTCCCCCGGTGACTGCAGTGCGCGAGCAGCAATAAGTCAACCGACCCGCCGCTGTGTGCACGCGACCGCCCGCGATCACCCCCCCCCCCCCCCCCCCCCCCCCCCGCCCTCCAGGAAATCACGTCATCCACCGTCTCCTCCACCCGGTGTAGCTCCTCTTGCTTCGCTTAGCAGGTGCTGCGGTGCAGGAGAGTAGCGGCGGCGGTGGTGGTGGTGGTGGTGGGGTGTCTGGACCGGGACGGGGCGGCCTAACCTTGGCTCATCTTCTTTCTTCTTCTCGACACTTCTTACATATTATTAGTATTATTATTATAGGAGGCGGGACGGCCTACACCACACCTTAGTCCTGCACCTTTCTACGGCTGTGTTAGTATTTTAGACAGCTCCAACTTAGACTTTAAGACGGATTAATAAAGTCCCGCCTATGCATGGGATGTAGAAGAACGCCAATTGTAATCTAACACAACGTCGCGTAATACAACGTCGCCCTAGAGTAGTACGGTACTATGATTGCAGGTCGTACAAAGCGTACAGCAACACTGCCATCTGGTGGCGCTTTGCAGGTAAGACACAATTGATCCAAAAACCACGCCCTGCAAGAATGACGCGTGTTCCATATTTCCAGGGTTCGATTCCATTGGATGACAACTCTTCTGGGGGCGGTAACCTCGGGCCCCTAGAGAGCAACGTTGTGGTAAAGTCTGTTGCTGACCTCACACTGTCATATTTACTAATGCGGTAATAAACCCTAAACACCAGACACCGACCGGTCTGTCTGCACCATGACAGCAGAAGGCCAAAACACTGTTAGGTAAGTGAAGCGCTTGCATATGTCGAGTTGTGCTATATATTATATCGCTGTATATTTGACAGCAAGTGAGTGCATGCATGCATGCATGCATGCATGCACTAGTCTACACTAGGAAGTCAACACTTCCTTCACTTCACTTCAACGTGCAAAGTGTGAGCACATGCATGCTCTAACGCCTTTTAATAGACGCCTGCCGTGTTTACATGTGTGTTTACATGTGTGCTTACATGTGTGTTTCTTGTCTCTGGTCTACAGCGTTGTTCCCGATGATGAAGGACAAGGACAGTTTAAAACGTGTGACCAAGTCGCCTTTTACAGGTGCGTAACTGGAAACATTAAGCCTATAAGGCTTAAATGCAGTGTAATTAACAATGTATTAACTTATTAACATTTAACATTGTGCTTTTAGGCGACAGATCCAGGGTCCGAGGATGGAGTATGAGGTGCTTTTGGACACCATGGTTCTGACAGAAAGAGGAGCTCTGTTTGAGATTCAGCAAACTAAAAACAAGGTTTGGGATCATTTTAAATCATGTTCTGTCTTTACTGATTCCTACATACTGAAGTTACATTTTTCACTAATTCTTACACATTTCTTTAGAATTACTTTCGTTTTGAGACTGACATAATCTGACCTAAATATAGGCCTAGATAAATATATAAATATTTTTCCCATAAACCTCAACTGACAGACATCTTATGATTCAATAGTTCAATGTTTAAGGTGTTTTATATATATATATATATATATATATAACAGATTAAGGTAACAGTGATGGAACCCGTCTCACCCTAAAGTCTCTTTTCCAGGACAAACTGAGACTTCTTCTGTCAGTTGGTAAAAGTGGGGTTGTGAGGATTTCATTGGATGAGCTCCAGCCAATCAAACCACGTTACCGGGTTCCAGACGTCCTCATTGGAGAACCAGAGTGTGACCAGTAAGGCATTAGACATGTTTTGAGACCCATGTTATGCCAGATATGACAATTTATTACATGACTTTGTTGAATACTCGATTCAATTACGGCATTCTACTGTATGTTATTTCTGAATAGCAGGCCGCTGCTATGAATAACAATTGAGCGGAAGCAATACAATAATTTTCAGGGTGAAAATATTTGTAAAATAATATATCTTTAATATCTTTTTACATAAATATTGAAGCTAAATCAGTCATTTCTTAGTCCGACATTTTAAACAACGTAATCCATATTTTAATACCAACCCCCTTGCCGTGTGGTCCCTGCAGTACCAGTAGTCTACCACTAGTTGACTGCTGGTGTTGTGTTGTCGTTTCTCAGGCTGAGAGTAGAAGAAGAACACAGCGGCGTCTCTGTCACTCTCACCTGGTCCGCCGGGTGCCACCGGCTTCGCGTTTGCCGTTCCCCTCTCCGCCTGGACATCCTGTCTGGGGAGGAAGTCGTCGCAACGTTCAACTGCCAAGGCCGGCTGTGGTTCGAAACCCTGCAGAGTCCACACAGGTGAACAGGGATCACAATCAGAAGTGTAAAAAAAAACATGCAGGCGGTACCATGAAACATAGTTTTAATATGGTTGGTTTTGTGGTTCCTGGTCTTTTTTCCTGCAGAAGCAGTGGTGACGACGGTAGTGAGGTATGGGAACACACTTCAGTGCTCTCATTTCAATTCTCTCCAGAGTTTTATGGTTTGTTTGCTTGTTTGTCAACAGGTGGACGGTGAAGGGTTATGGAAAGAGACTTTCAGACAATTTACTGATGTCAAAGCGAACGGTTTGTGTCTCTCAGTCCTCATTGAGATTTTCTATGATTATTGACACTGGTGTATAATATAAAAGCAAACTAAAACCATACTTTACCTCCAGGTCCCTGTGGCATCGGGGCCGACGTGCGTCTCCATGGTTACAGCCATGTGTACGGTCTCCCTGAGCACGCTGATAGCCTGTTGCTACGAGACACCCGGTACCGGTCTTCACACTGTGCATACAACGATAATAACAATACATACGTACCTTACTCTGCACCAGTCCAGTCTGGATTGGACCAGACTTTTGACCCATTCTTCTGTACATGAACTGACCAGTAGTACCCTGTAATATTAGGCAAGTCTAATCCCTGGTGCTTTGGTGTCTTTAAGATAATCAGCATAATCGTAACACATGTTATTACACATAGTAGTAGTTAGTACTCAGACACTTTACAGATACAAGTCAAAATAGTATCACAAGAGTTTTTACCCCATTTAAATGACAACATTATTTGTCTAGACTTTAAGCGAGGCATTCAGGTAGAAGAACCAGGAGAACATATCTTCTCCGCTCAGTAAGCCGACCTCTAACCCTCCAGGGACGGGGAGCCGTACCGGCTGTACAACCTCGATGTGTTCGCCTACCAGCTCCACAGCCGGCTGGGTCTGTACGGGTCCGTGCCCCTGCTGGTGGCCCACCGGCCCGGCAGAACCCTGGGCGTGTTCTGGCTCAACGGCTCCGAGACGTACGTCAACCTTCACTACAGCCACCAGGACCGGCAGGTACAGACAGTGTCTCCTCACCAAGCGTTCTTCATGAACACAGTGTCTAGATGAAAGGTACTGGGTTCCATCCCCATGTCCCCAGTGGAACAGTAGGCATCCTAGAACAAGATGCCCTCATCCCTGTTGAATTCACCTCCTTAATGTATCTGAAGTGCCTGCTGAATGACTAAATATTAAAGAGTAATTCATTATATATTCATTAGGGTTAAGGGAATACTGAGCCATGGACATGATATTGTGTGTGTGTGTGTGTGTGTGTGTGTTTGCATAATCACAGTTTGTTTCATACAGCCAAGATATTAATTAATATATATATATTAGGTTTTTTTATGCCTTCTATGACAGGAGAGTTGAGAGAGAGAGACAGGAGAGTGGAGAGAGAGAGACAGGAGAGTGGAGAGAGAGAGACAGCAGAGTGGAGAGAGACAGGAGAGTGAGAGAGAGACAGGAGAGTGGAGAGAGAGAGAGGAGAGTGAGAGAGACAGGAGAGAGGAGAGAGAGAGAGAGACAGGAGAGTGGAGAGAGACAGCAGAGTGGAGAGAGAGACAGCAGAGTGGAGAGAGACAGGAGAGTGGAGAGAGACAGGAGGAGAGTGGAGAGAGACAGCAGAGTGGAGAGAGACAGGAGAGTGGAGAGAGACAGGAGAGTGGAGAGAGCAGTTAACAAAATGACATGACGCCAACTGTACTTCCCTTCCCCTACTGAAGAGGGGGCGGGCCCCTCCCCATACAGACGTCCACTGGGTGTCGGAGTGTGGGGTGATGGACTGCATGGTGTTGCTGGGACCCACCCCAGCTCAGGTCTTCTCCCAGTACGCCCAACTCACAGGTCTGTGGGCCGTTATGGGTTCAAAGGACGACGTTGGCTTGAGTCCACTGCTAGCTTCAGTGAAGGAAACACAACATTCATATCATGTCATTCATATGTCCTGCCCCTACCTGCTAGTATCTAATGTTGAAGACTGAAGACTCACGCCTGTAATCAGGTACATGCTCCATCTACCCAGCCTCTCTCCTCTGCCTCCCCCCCAGGCTACCCGGCCCTCCCCCCTCTGTTCTCCCTGGGCTACCACCAGAGCCGCTGGACCTACCGGGACGAGGCGGACGTCCGGGCCGTGGACGCCGGCTTCGACCGCCACCGCATCCCCTACGACGTCATCTGGCTGGACATCGAGCACACGCACGGCAAACGCTACTTCACCTGGGACCCCCTGCTCTTCCCCGACCCCCGCAGGCTCCAGCGCCACCTGCAGGACAGGAAGAGGAAGGTCGGCTTGACCTTCGCACTACGACTGTTATTGTGTATTCGTTTATTTGGACATGCTAAGAGTTTTCCAGGGTTATACGGGGGTTAGACCAGGTAGCAGGGTCGACTGCTACATTCACCTAGCGGCCATCTTGGTTCTAAACACTAGCTGTTACCCCACCCACCGTTGAATAACCCTATTGTCTATGTTACAGTTGGTGGTGATCAGTGACCCTCACATCAAGGTAGACCCTGATTGGTCCCTATACAGAGAGGCCCGGGATGGCGGACATTTTGTCAAGGACAGAGAGGGACGTGACTATCGGGGATCGTGCTGGCCTGGTACGGGATTAAAACTCACTAACTAACTAACCAAGCATATAACTAACTAACCAAGCATATAACTAAATAACTAACTAACTAACCAAGCATATAACTAAATAACTAACTAACCAAGCATATAACTAAATAACTCACTAGCTAACCAAGCGTATAACTAAATAACTCACTAGCTAACCAAGCGTATAACTAAATAACTCACGAGCTAACCAAGCATATAACTAAATAACTAGCTAACCAAGCATATAACTAAATAACTAACTAACTAACCAAGCATATAACTAAATAACTAACTAGCTAACCAAGGGTATAACTAAATAACTAACGAGCTAACCAAGCG
>OOFB01031280.1:9380-28458 GCA_900323305.1 Trachyrincus murrayi
TGAAGTTTCCACAGTCAGTGATGATTTGGGGAGCCATGTCATCTGCTGGTGTTGGTCCACTGTGTTTTATCAAGTCCAAAGTCAACGCAGCCGTCTACCAGGAAATTTTAGAGCACTTCATGCTTCCTTCTGCTGAAAAGCTTTTCTGAGGTACTGATTTTTGGGTTTTCATTAGCTGTAAGCCATAATCATCAAAATTAAAAGAAATAAAGGCTTGAAATATTTCACTGTGTGTAATTAATCTATATAATATATGGGTTTCACTTTTTGAATTGAATTACTGAAATATCCTATGAGTTAGGATTGGTTTCTTCCTAGAGGTGGGGGAAAAATCGATTCACCTAAGAATCACGATTCTCATCTTCTACGATTCTAAATCGATTCACAAATGCCAAAAATCGAGATATGGTTTAAATCATGGGCCAATAACCCCATCTCGGAGGCCTTTCAAGTCGATTGTGAAAATGTGGGTAAAATAATGACATTGCGTTCAACCTGACACATGGAAACTGTCAAGATGTGGGATCGTATCTCTTGTTCGCACAATTTTTATTGTAATGCTGTTTAACAAAAGAAGAGACATCCTTTTTTTGCTTAAAATGTATTTATTTGTAGTGCCCACAACAAACACGCAAAGTTCTGGAGAGAATAGAGGTCATGGCTGGGGTAAAGTTAGTTTCATATCCAATATTAATTTGACTTTATTGATACAGAATGTCGTTTTTAAATGAATCTTGAATTTGAAACTAACTTCACTTTGGTGCAGAGACGAACGCTGTACTCTACTCATGACTACATTCTAGCGTGCCCTTCCGGTTTATTTCATTTCATTTTCTTGGTGGTATCCTATGCGTAGAGAGGCATGTGCCACAATTCAGACAAAGACGAGACTTTTTGTCTAATATGGCCACCAGAGGGTAGCGTTGACAAGAAGGGGAACTTGGATCACAGCATCTGTGTCTAAGCCAGGGTGTAATGCAGGGGCGTTTTTGGCACATGAAACTATTGGGGGCTGAGCCCAAAGGTAAGTTGGGGGGTCCGGGGGATCATTTTTGTTGCCTAAAACACCCATTCTAACACATTTTGAGATTGGGGGTTGAAATCATTGAACAATTGTACAAGTTTGCAGCCTAGTTGATGAGCCAGTAAATGACTTAATTTCCGCCGTACAACAACCTAACATTTTTTGCAGACATACCCAAAGGTCAGTGACTACATGTAATAAACACCTTTTTTGGGGGGTGGGGGGGAGGAGGAATCGGATCGGTGCTGGTAAATATTTTTCAGGTCTCAAGCCCCGGAACATTTTATTGTGAAGGGTTAACTTTTGTGTTGGCCTATTTTGCGTTTTAATCATAAAACAAATTAAATGTACTTTTATTTCTACACCCAAGAATATGAATATATATATATATACAAATTAGTCAATATTTTCCATAGTTAATCCATCTTCATGTGGTCCTGTGCTCCCCAATTTGTGTCCAAGTGCCACTCATCTGAGAAAGTTGAACTTCATTCAAACTTTCGACAATGTTAAAATGAAGCCTGGCCGAGCAGTGGAGTGTAACAGACCTCTCAAAAGCAGTTACGTGATTTCAACGTAGTGTATTAGAATCAAAGCTAGGTTAGCTGCAGCCTGAAGGCTTGCACAGGGCAGTGAGCTGCAACATTGATGTGGGCGGGTGCGTTGCAGTCGCGTCTTTGATTTGAGCAACAAGACAAGTACGCGACAGGACTCTGCAGCGATGTTGCGCGGTCGCGTTGATTTTACACACACACACACACACACACACACACACACACACACACACACACTGTAAAGCGCTTTTGGTGTCTTGAAAAGCGCTATGAATGAATTATTATATATGAATTATTATTTTTGAGTCGGGTGTACCGCAGTCCTACCTGTTCAAAAAGGGGCGGTGCTAGCTGACGTGTCAAAGCAGCAACAACAGAAGCCCACACAGGTGGTTAAGTGCATATTTGAGAATGTTGAAGTTTATTTAAAGCCAGCAGGAAGTATGCCAATTGAAACGTGACTATCATGCGATGGCATGCATCATAACTAGATATTTTTTGTTTTTTTCTCTATAGGATGATCTAAAGGACAGGCTGGAGAGGATTACCAGCATGTGAGTTCTAATACCTAATAATGCCTGGTGTTGAAGAGCGTTACTCCTCCTCCTCCTGCTACACCACACTGTCCACCAGGGATTACACAAGAACAGACATATTGGTTCCAAGTCGATGCCTCCCTCAAAGAACAGGATTCCCCACCAAAAAAGGTTTAGCGGAGCGGGAAGTGCTGCCAAGAAAGAGGCAAACGATAGATCTGAATGGTCAAATTATCGTCAACCGAGTTGACTCAAATTCTGTCAGACAATCATGGCTTTTTAAAAATGATTGATCTGCATTATAATCACTGAATGAAACCGGTTATAAAGGCTTACAACTGCTGTAGGTAATATTTGGCAGTAGGAAAGAGAGAGCAGAAGAGAACAACATTTTGAAAATAAACACCCACAAACAATGCTCGACCCACGGTGACTGGTGCAAATAATTGTGTCTGCAGTGCATTTTCAGTGTCCTGTTAAACTAAATGGTGCAGCATTTGTTCTATGGATACACTGACAGCCATCATTCACATGCATGTTGTGCTATTGTTTGAGGATGAATCAGACAGAACCGAGCTCTCCGTCTTGAGTACATAGATATTGTCACAGGTCTGCACTTGGGGTGTGGCGGTGCAAACACAAAGTCTGTAGGTAAAGTGTCCACTCTGAACAAAGGCCAGGGGCCTAACCCTAACCTCCCTCTCTGGACCGGGCCGCTAACCGGTTAGTAACTGGAGCAGACTTCTCTTCTCCCCCAGACTGAATCTGTCAGGCCTTTTGTCTGCCCCTGGTTGGGCTCATTAAGCCAACACGTTGCAGGTTGTGGAGGTGATGGTAGCCTAGTGGGTAAGGAACAGTGCTTCCACACAGAGCACCGGAGAGTCATGGGTTCGATCCCCGGGTCTGCCACCATTGTACCCCTGAGCAAGGTACTTAACCCTGAGTTGCTCCAGGGGGAATGTCCCTGAAATAGTTAAGTACTTGTAAGTTGCTTTGGATAAAAGGGTCGGCTAAATGCCCTAAATGTAAATGGAGGTTCGGGAATTAGGCTGCAGTTCTCCCAGTCTCCACTGGGTGTAGCCAAATAGAACTAATCGTTAATTACTCTACCCCTCAGTCCCTCACAATATATTCTATTACACTATATGAAATTATAGTGTATATATTATAATATATAAGGCTATAGCATTTATAAAGTCTTCTGTTATATAGTCTTTCTGTCAAACAGGATGCACATGCTGACATGAACGCACGCATCGGCGTCGCCATGTATTTTTTTCCACAGCCTTTTATTGTGAAAACTCCATTTATTGTAGAGGCGTGGATTATTTAGAAGAGACTCTGCTCCAACAGACAGCTGTGAGAAACCCTGCAGAACTAATGAAGAGACTTGGCCTCTACCAGGTGTAATTATTACATCATATTGGGAGGTGCAATCCCATTTGCTGGACTGTAAAACACAATATTGTTTACTTTAGCTGCCAAGACTAGCTTGCTGCCAAAAAAGTTAAGCATATGAAGTACATCTGTTGGCTGCTCCTCCCCCTGTTGTCTTTGCATTAGAGATGTAAACGGCAAGGGGAGTTTTGCCATAGAGGTCAATGTGCTGCATGTTTTGCTGTGTAAGCAAAAATCATAAACAAGCAAACATAATGTTGAATTGGCCCTTAATATTCTTATATGGTGTGCTTGAAAAGGGTGCACATATTATTTAATACAAACCACTGTTATGCAACTTGGGACACTAGACCAACTAACTTGTTAACTGTAAAAAGTATGTCGATTTTAACATTTTGTTTTTTACTGTCTGCGTGTCACAGGATGAAAAATACCTCCAGCCTACTGAAGAGTTCGGATGCTTCCATATAAATCTGTAATAATCATCTTAAACTTGTATTATTATTCCACCATGTGCCGTCATTTCTAATAAAATACTATACTATTAGAATTTTACCTCTTTAAATTATTGTATAAGACTTTTTAAATATCTTAAATGTATGGGCATGAATTTAAAATTTATGTAATATTATTTGTACTATTCATGGTTAATGATTTTCTACCTGTTTTAATGTCTTATTATTTTATCAATCTTTACATACATTAAAGTATCATAAATGACCGTATTTCAACTTCTTCTACCTCCTAATAGATGCACAGAAGTACAGCAAGGATGATGCTTAGCTTTAATAGATTACTTACTTTATAGACAATGTGTGATACCTTATGTGTAAATCTTTTTTCAATTTTCTTAACATAATTCAAATGTTAACAAAATAGTGTTAGTCATCAATGGATTTATTGAAACAATGTTAAATTTAAATTCAAAGTTAAATAATTATCATTAATCAAAACATGAAAAACTGCATATAATGTAAGGTTAAATGTATACCAAAATATCTATCCAAAAGATCTAATTTATAAATATACAATTACAAAATATAATTGTTAATTGCTTGGAAAACTACGAGTAAGGTAGGGAATAGTATTCAGAGATGTTTTGTCTGCCTACTTGATGATTGGATGTGACCAACCCTGCCCTATGTAAAGTATGTTTCAGTCCTAGAACCAGAGGGTTTACTAACAGCTTGCTTTAGTGCTGCCTCTGAGGTAGTCGTCACTGTAATCTACAATGTCATGTTTAATCTAACATGTCATGATCATGATGAATGCATGTTCCATGTATTTATTTAAATCCCAATGATGCATGGTAAACCTCATTTGTTGGGAATGGTTGCTTTTAAAATGCTTTTAATGATGTTAGATTTGCTGGATGGTGAGGCCTATTTCTTCCCATGAGTCAAATGATAAAATGGTGTTCCTTGAGGTGTGGAGGTTGGAGGTAGAGGACTATTTCAATATGGGCTGCAGTACTATGCCTTTGCAAGCAGATGGAAAACACCCATGGAGTTGTTTACCAAATGAAAGGCTTTAGTGCAGAACTATATGAGAATTGAGAATGAGTTGATTTACTTTGTTTGGATGCTATTTGTAATGAAAAATAGCACATCATTGAACTACTCTATATTTGCTCTGTATTTTGTGTCTAAATATCTAGAACATTCATACACTGATTAGGAAGATTTGATTCAATTAAATATTGCGGTTATTAGAGACATGGACAGTCTAGTGTTTGCCTGGCATTGGACAGGCAAACATCCAAAAGTATTCAATGTTTCCATTTTGTAACAACACGCTACAGATTCCATAAGCGTACTGATATTGAAAACATTCCAATGTTTTGCGACCTGCGGGCAGGAAACGGACTGTTTTGATATGAGCAGCGTGCAGTCTCTGGTTCAGGCGGATGGAGGTTCATAAGTGTGAAAGTGGATTCCCTTGGAGCACGTAATCTTCATCACAGCGCCGTTCAGACTGCTGTCCGTAATCATCCTCATCATCCCCTCTGCGATCTGCGCAGGCCTTGAAACGTAGGGGAGGGGGAGATCAGGGAGTCAGTTTTGCGGCAGGAGGAAATATGGGTTAGATTGCAGGCTAAGTACTCGGACATTGTTGTCTGCTGGTTTTCCTGTTGATCTCCACTAAAACAAAACAAGGGTTGGGCTGTAATATGTCAACCCACGTCTATTTTTACACGGCGTTGGTGGAGAATATCAGCCTTTCAATAGCATAAGAATGAATGACATTTGTAGTGTTTTTTATTTAATCAAATATTTTTGCTGAATACATTTTGTATTGTTTGTATTATTCAGGAAGGTAAGGAACAAAGCGGTGACCTTCAGATAGGGTGTGTTAATGTACTGGCTGGACTTGTTTACAGCAAGGTAGATCATTGACTAGTGTGGCGCTAGGAGGATCGCGTTATCGTGTGTGTGTGTGTCTAAGCTTTCCTCTAAGTTTTGAAGTTTCCTAGCCTCCTAGTGTGAATGTTTGGCAGTGGTAAAAGGGGACAATTGCTACTTCAATCTGAAGAGATTTGTAAATGACCGTTAATCTGATGACATTGGTGTATTTTGATTCTTTTAGAAACTCCTCTGATCAAGGTACAAAAAAGTTTGCTCTCTGCATGGATAAAGTGAAATTGACATAAGTTAAGGGTTACACGCTACTCTTTTTGTGCTTGTGTATGAACTCACTTCAGTACTCCAAACTTGCTCATGTTGTGTTTGAAGTCATCCTTGAACTTTACAAACTTCCCCATGTTGGCCTCGCTTTCAACAGAGTGCAGCATAGGAGTGTCCACAAACGCAGGGCAGAGGACATTAATACGAACTCCATAGTCAGCCAGTGATGATGCGTCCTAGACAGGTCCAAACACACGTTAATCCTACGATACCTCGTACATCTGTTCATGCTTGTGGGTTATTATAACAACAACAAAATATTTGGCACTTCTAAAGATAATCTATACTGACAGTTCTCAAGTTGCCATCAATCTGCATATTGGATGCTCTTCTATTTGGATGAGTCTCCTGTCGCTATCACAACTAACATGAGGTTTTGTATTGCAGAAAACACCCTGAACAGCAGCCATGGGAGTAGCAGCTGCCATAGAAATGGCTCTTCATGTACTCATGAGCTGGATTCCAATAGTCTGTCGGTAGTGATTTGACTCGCGCACCCTGCCTAAATCTCCAGATGCTTTCCTTGTTCGTAATTTTACAGGCTGTTCCAGTTGTTTCATTGCTTAACCTGCTAGACAAGAGGCTTAATCGGCCGCCGAATCATCTTGGGAAACGAGGATACATCAGTGTATCCTTACAGGAAGTATTTGAGCTATTGTCAACAGACCTACGCCCATAAAGCCATAGGTTTTTGGGATAAGCCCTCGTATTGACATATATCTGGCTGATCATGGCGCCCTGTATAGGGCGTGAATAGCTATAACGTGAATAGCTATAACGTCTGGAGGTTCTGATTGGTCCAGACCATCAACAGTCGACGTTTATGATGCTCAGGCTCAGCTATCCTTGTGCTCGATGATTAGTGCTGGTGCTCGGAGCTCGAGTGATCAAGCCTTAGCATTAGGAAACACACCCATGGTGTGGTCCTGAAACTGTGCTAGTGACGCAATATGTAACCACATAATAACATCATAGGAATCACTGAAAAGCACCTAGGCAGATACATGCTTAATGTATATCAGTGACAGCATCCAGCAGTATTAGTTCATAGAACTAAATTGTTATTCTATAGTTGTACACATACCTTATTTAAGTGATAAAACAAAATTCCATTTGCAAAAAAACTAGAAGTAGACAATACTCAGGGTGCATGTTTTAAGTAGCACCACTGTTCAGGTTTGAGTCTGCTACGAGGCACCAGTGTCTTGGTGATTCTCATTTGTGAATCTGCAGGGAGAATTGTCAGTTGTTCCTGGATCTATAGATTCTCTGCATATTTCAGGCAAATATCAAAGAAGAGGGAGGTTTGGATTTTGCGAACTGAACGGACTGCAATTAGTTCCATAAAGCATAATACATACAAAGACGAGTACTTGGAGTAGAGCTTCCATTTGTGCTGTGAGAGGTAATGAACAAGTTGTGAACCTCGGCCTGGAGCTGCTGGAGAGGCCCATTAAGTAAACAGTATTTGAGCTTCCCTATAATCACTCCAGCTGTGTGTCTCTAGAGGACACACAGCTGGAGAAAGGGCCGGTTAAGGAGAAGATGTGACGATAGACACGACAGGCATCAATACATGAACATAGGCAAACTAACAGCAACAGTGTGTGCGTTCTACCCACCGCTATTGCTCTGCTGAACCCGAGGACTCCATGTTTGGTAGCCGTGTAGACAGGCTGATGTGGAGAGTGCAGGAATACTGGATTACAAAGGAACAGAAAGACAATGAAGAGTTTAGGCTTACTTCTGATAGGATGTGTAGGTACAAGCAGCATATGCATATCAAATGAAAAAGTAACCTCTAGGAATATGAATAGTGATGCTTAATCCGGGCATAATTCTAATGAAAACACATTTTCCATGGCATTTCATTTCAATGTGAAACAAGAAAAAATGTTTGTTGGAATGTTAAAACATCAGAAAAACAACTACTTTAACCAAAAAGACAGAATGACTTCCTCCAATAGGATCCAAATTAATTTTGGCCTTTGCGTTAACCTTGTGTAAAATATAATAACTTAATGTATCTTATATTATTGTAGTCATATCATAATTATTATTATTGCTCTTGCTACATATAAATACACTACTCATGAATCATTTAACGACGCATTTGTTCTATTGAAATAATACAATTCATTTTGGGGAGGAATATTATGATATTATGACACATACAACATTTGAACGTGCCAGGATTATGAATGAAAAACATTGTCAGTCACATATGGTTCCATTCACAAACAGCTCATCAACAATGACATCATCTGAACTTCCAGACACGGACAGCAACATCTTCACAAGATGCAAGCATTCTTGATTACACACACATATACAAGTCCATGCATTCAACACACACACACGCACACACACACACACACACACACACACACACACACACTAGTTGAATCACTACCACATTACGATTACAGCTAAAACAACAGTATATGTAGGATAATTGTGGTGTTTTGATGGTGTTATTTCGAAAAAGCTAAATCTGATCATAAGCCGAACATTACAACTCTGTAGAGGAGGATTATCAAGCACTACAAAAGTTTCCGAAGCGTCATAACGTTGCAAAACAGAATTTGTTTTTCTTAAATATTCTTAAATCTTAAATATTCATTATTACTACACTAGCAGGAAGCTACATTTGCATTTATGTAAATGCAGGCTATGCTGTAGGCCTACAGACACTATAGGCCAATATTTGAGGCCTTTTATTACTCAGACTAACCGTCAAATAAGGCTGATAACATTCAAATGTTAAATTGAGTCAATAATGAGACGACGACAAGAACAAGTATTCAGTTGGGGAGTGACGAGATGGACTCAGGCCACAAGATGTACAATGCAAAATACTGATATATATATATATATATATATATATATACTGATACAACAACATAGTGTCCAGATCACACTTCTCTCAACTCACAACCCTCACTTCATACTCGGTGGTTTTACTGTAGAATCGCTGAACTCCCCCATGACCTGAAAGGAAATACTTGCTTGGAAATCAGCAAACAAAACACACCCTCTTGTTCCAGTCAACTACTAACCACAAGGCACCCGGTTTGTTCTGCTTCAAATGGTCAAAGTCGAGGGTAGAGTGAATGATGTAGGCTTAAACTTTAATCAACATAGAGTTCATTCACCCTTCAGGGGTTACGTTAGCTTCACAAGGCTTATTTCATTTTGATTGATTAATTCCTTCAATAGTTTTTGTAATTGCACAAGAGAGGATGTGACGGTAATAAAACACTCCAGATCTAACTTTCTGCCTGGAGAGGCTGATTCCCCTGCGGTTCTAATCCATGTCAGACAGACTGTTCCTGACACAGTCTCCTTAGCCCAACATGTGGGTGAAAGGTCGTGTAAAGCATTGAGGGGGTGGGCGGCCTGAGAAAGTAGCAGGCGCAGAAAGAAATACATCCACACACAATACGAAGCCGGCTCACACAGCAGTCGTGCTGAGAGCCTATAGAGCCAAACTGCAAGTTTCTTGTAAAGTGTGTTACTTTTAACCCCATGTAACATAAATCTCAATCTATTACCACATTGAATGCTTATTATTCACAAACCCCATAGTCTTGCACAGTTTTATAGTTGTAATATTTATATAGAAAAATACTATATTTTTCTACTAATTCCTATCTAATACTATTAGAAAGGAAATAGAAAACCTTACATTTATAGGTATTACAGACATTGGCAAATTATGTATTGGCAAACCATACGTTTTTTCAAATGTACAGACTGATTAGTAAATTGTGGAAAACTCTTCATAACTCAACACTCTCAGCTGAATGTTTTACATGAATGTACATTGGAGTGTGTGTGTGTGTGTGTGTGTGTGTGTGTGTGTGTGTGTGTGGCACGACAGCTTTGTGGGGTACTGCCTCAGCGCAGACGCTGTCTGTGGTACTGAACCTGCCCGCTCTGTTTCTGCACAGTGTCCTTGTCAATGCTCTAGTCTACATCAACCTCAGCAACATTTGTGATGTCTTCACATGTGTGTGTGTGTGTGTCTGCCCCCAGCAGTCCTCAAGTTCCCTCATCCTCATACACGGACATCTGTTTTGTGTGTAGCCTGGTAGCCTGGTTTACATCCTGGTTCAGGCCCTCACACGAGTGTTATTCCTGCCGCTGGTCAGAAAACCCGCTCATGAAGCGAGTTCTAGCTGTGTGCCAATGTGGCTGAACCATGTGAAGACCCAGCACACTTACTCTAGACAAACCCATGACAAA
The DNA here is from genome assembly GCA_900323305.1 of Trachyrincus murrayi. Classification (NCBI taxonomy): domain Eukaryota; kingdom Metazoa; phylum Chordata; class Actinopteri; order Gadiformes; family Macrouridae; genus Trachyrincus; species Trachyrincus murrayi. Next base: position 19,825 of record OOFB01031280.1, read on the forward strand.
GCCATGTCTTCTGTCTGTCCTGTCAAGTTTCCTTCGGAGGGAGGTATTGACAATGTGTGTTATAATACATGCAGTTATTTTGTATGTGTGTGTGTGTGTGTGTGTGTGTGTGTGTTTTACCTGCCATGGAGGAAACGTTGATAATAACGCCACCTCTCTTGCCATGTTCTTTGCTCATATGTTCCAGAGCGAGATAGGTTCCATTAATGACTGACGTCTGCAGAGACAAACCATATCGTCACAATCACATTGTGTTAGTAATATAATAATAAGTATTACGTATTTATTATGTACAAGGACTGTATCTGGAGGGGTGCAGGGGTCAGCATTCATTATACAAAATACAACTCTAGAATAAAGAGGCTAAGGATAGGATACAAAGGACACACATATAAAGAAAAAGACATCTGAAGAAGGTTTGTGCCGTATTTGCAATGTAATATGCATAGTGAAAGTGTGCGACGGGGGAGGGTGTGTGGAGGCTTACACTGGAGCGGCCAGCCATGATTTAGCTTAGACTAGACACACATCATTAAGGGTGTCTAAATATTTGTACACCTTTACAAAAAAATCTCAATATATTTAGATATTTCCTGTGTGTGCGTGTTCTGTGTGTATAAAGGTAGGGCATGATTGTGTCTTTGTGTGCATTCAGGGTGAGGGTTTTACGGTTGCCGTTTACCAAGTTGACTTGTATTGTCTTCTGCCAGTCCTTCTCGTTGTTGATGCCCGCGTTGTTCACAACAATATCCAGCTGGCCAAACTGGTCTACTGTTCTTTGGAAGGCGTCTACAGCACAGAAAGGGTCAAACTAATTTAGGAGGGAAAGAACAAACCTGAAAACTGTAATATATTCATTTTCTCTTCAGTAATAAATCAATGAGAGGACTTCTGTAAGTAATCATCTGAGCGAGGCCAAAGTGCAGGAGACAGGAATTATTCTTAACAGATTTCAGAAAATACACATAAAGAGGTGGTATTACCCCGCAGGCATGGCAATAAGAACAATTATCAAATGTTATCAAACACATACCAAACCAAATACCAATTTACCAACAAACAATAAGAATAAATTATAATTCCAGAAAAGCGTTGATTTAATCTTTCAGGTAAGCCTTAAACATTGAATGAAGATGAACCAGAGGTAGTAAAGCAGTATGTGTCTTCACCTGTACCTTTTGCATTCCACACTAGGACACCCCACAATTAGAAAGAAACATACTGGCACACAGGTTTACATGAGCGTTCAGCACGTGTGTCATTCAGAGATATACTTCTGCTTGTATAAACTTGAAGGCATCGGGGCTTTTTTTTCCAAAAGTAGAAGAAATGTTTTTCTCCTGCAAAAGTCCTACACAAGTGTCACTATTTGATAGGCAAATGCTTATTTTCATCAAATTAAATTGCTGTCCAATAGCACATTACAAGTCAGGGAGCAATCGCGTTGATCTCGTCTACAGAATACACCCCATGCATTCCTAAAACTGTGGTAGCGAAGCAGCGTTGCATACATGGTGGCAGTTCAAGGTGTTGCTGTAACTTGATAGTTACAGCTTTCGTTTTTTAAAAGAAAAAGCAACATTTATGAATATAGAAGTCTACAAGTAGACAGGGAAGCTCTTTCGGACAACAATGAAAGTCTTCTGCACCAAGGGTCAGCACTTCTCTTTCAGGTACATAATACTGATGGCTTTTGATGGTTACATTTGGCAAAACATCAACATAAAACTATGCCAGCCATGTCCGAATATATTGACCTGAAAATCACAATCACATGACGGTATTATATTTGATTATGCAGCAACCTCTTTGCAAAACTGGAAACTGTTAAATGTTCAGTTGCTCTATGTGGAGTGTGTGTTGTTGGTGGCTGGTTTAAGCAGCCTCCCCTGGTCTGAGTCAGACTGATTAGACTCTGATTAGACTGCTGGGTGAGGCTGCACACCTGTGGGCATCAAGGCCCACAGGTTAAACCAGCCATCAGCAAACACACATAATGTCCTCTAGTTCTTGGCAGACACGAACATAATCATCATCCCTTTTTGAAAACTGACAAGATAAGACATAACATTTAGAGAGATTTACAATAGAGTGGAAAAAAGAAAGTAGAAATACCTCTTTTGTTCCTACAGACGTAACCTCACAAGCTTACACAAGAGTTCACATGCACTCATTACAAATGTACACACAGTGGCAAGTCATTCATCTATATAAACTAGATTCATGTGTTCAATAGCCAGACATTTTTGTGACACAGTGATTCACTGTGTCTACACCCCCACTCCTCTCTCACACACTCACACACACACACACACACACACACACACACACACACACTCACACAGACCGTTAAGTGTAACACCAAACAGCATTCCTCAGCAGTCGGCCTGCGGGGATTCAATAATTCCTCAGCAGACAATGAAACCTTGTTGTTTTTTTGACACTGCCTTTCCAGATACATGAGATACGGAGAAGCAGCATCTAAGATAGTATATAGCATGTGGTATATCAGTAGATAAGCACACTAGTAGTAACATGTCTTCGCCATAGAATCGACCTTTAGATTGTCAGCTGGTAAAACATCTGCTTTAATAGAGACAAACTAAAAAAACACAAGTCAACAAAAAGCCAATCCCGCCAGTGTTACTGACACTGATATCTTGTTTATGTACCAACATGTTCACCATATTCAGGTATATCTTCTTCTCAATCGCTGATTTTCCAGAGCAGCACAGAAGGCTTCAAGCCAGATAATAAATACCTTTGAGTTTATCCCCATCTGTGATGTCACACTGAATATAAGTGCAATTTCCCTCTCCGTAGTCCGTGTCTAGCTGGACCTTGCACTCACGTCCTACTTCCTGGTTCAGGTCCACCACAGCCACCTAAAGACAGAACAGAAACATGACCGTTCATTCTCATGTTTTAATAGGGTGACTTCTGTCTGCAGTACAACGATAGAAAGAGATGAACAGAGAGGTCAGATGAAGCTGACTAAATGGATCTAGTTTCCAATGTGCTGCTACTTCACAGAAGCTACAGCCTCTCGAAGAAGCAGAAGTAAATGAAAAGAGATAGATCTATTCTTGGTTGTCTATCATGTTGTATGAGTGAACTCTAATTGTCCTCCATCCAGTTCTGTCCCAACAGCCTTTGTAGTAACATATAGTCATGTAGCAGGAGATGCTTTTATCTTAAGCCACTCACACGTGAGGCTGAGAACAATCAAATCATTAAGATCAAAACTGGAGTAGCTACAAAGAAGGTGCTAGTGCTGCACAGCTTAGTTTAAAAACAACTGGACCGAGTTACAGTTACAGTCGATACAGTACTAACTACAGTTACAGTAGATACAGTAGTAACTACAGTTACAGTAGATACAGTACTAACTAGTTACACTAGATACAGTACTAACTACAGTTACAGTACTAACTACAGTTACAGTAGATACAGTACTAACTAGTTACAGTAGATACAGTACTAACTACAGTTACAGTAGATATCACATGTCAAAGGCATTGCAGACAAGCACAATTGCCACATCAGGGTTTAAATTAACTTGCAAATGACATATGACAATGACATACACGATTGTGAATTAATTGTATGTTATTCTCTATACATGGCTACCAAGCTGCCATGATTGTTGTCATCAAATGACTTGAGGCTGTTAGTGTCTAGCAGTTACTGGCCACACCTACAGATAGAAACAACCAAAAACCAGTTGTGTGTGTTTGTGTGTGTGTGTGTGTGTGTGTGTGTGTGTGTGTGTGTCTGGGGTGAAGCGAAGGACTATTATCCAAGCTATTTCTTGTTGACATTTTTGACAGTTGGTATCATGCTTTGAATCTGCACGCACTAGGAAGAAGTGGAAATGGCAGTGAATGCAATGCACCGCTGACCTTACGTTGTGATACATGATGTACTATAGTATGTATAGTATATTTAGTATATAGTAAAGCAGTGCAGAATGAGGGATCAAATTGAACCAAAAATATAAATTGTGCCAACACGTTTCTACATTTCTTAACATAGTTTGACGTAGTAGCAGTCCATCTGAGTACCACTTGGAAAACATCAGGGCATTCTGATCTAATCTAAGGTAACCAAAACAAGAGATCAGTTGTATGGATTATAGAGTAGTCACCAGCTAGGCGTTAACACTGACAATTTCAGGAAACAGATTTAGAATTTTAGATTTTAGAATTTAGTAAAGTATTTTGTTCACTTGCAGTAACAAATTACTTTGTAGCTCTATACATTGCTCTATACATTGCATATATACTATATATATATATTGTATAACAAACTAATACCAGTAACATAGTATTCTGTGGTCTGAAATGTGATTATAAAAGTTTGCTTTTAAAATGTGATCAAAGTCATCAAAGAGAAACCATACGTTATATAATGTGTTATATAATACCATGAATGTAAAGGTTCACAATTACAAATACATATTTCATTTAAATAGAGGGATTCTCTTTCTCTTATACATGAGTAGGCCTTCTGACCAAAGACAAATATTTAATATGTGAAAATAAAAATACCTTTCATACACAAGTTGTCTCATTCAGCAAAACAATTTCTCATAAATGCACAATGAATAAGTGCCGCCAAGCAGTAAGTGCTCAGCCGTGATCCATGCCAATAGCTTGTACTTCATTTCCCTGACTTAACATCTATCTTACGTTACACGCTTGGACATAGATGAACAGCGATTGCACTGCACCCATGCTCAACACAGCAACCGGCCCTTTTAGCAACACTAAACGAACACGGAATGTCAGTATTTATACGTCTTGTAAAAGTGTAAAAAAAAGTCAACACAAAACAAAGACAGAAACACCTCTGGCTGCTCATTCCTGCTGGACGGTAACGCTGCTGGTGTGTTACACCCTCCTCACTAAGTCCTATGTATTCCAGCCATGCATGTGCACATACAGTCTGATACTAACCTTAACTGAACTCTGCAGCAGTGACTCCACCACAGCTCTGCCGATGCCTTGCGCCCCGCCGGTCACCAGCGCTACCTTCCCACTCAGAGACATCACCGAGCCGCCAGACTGTTGCTCGGGTAAGAACTCAAAACTGAACTCCACACACTCGCCCCTATACTGTGGCTTTTGACCAGAAGATCTGTTTTCTTGAAATGTGTCTCCCTCCAGCTGTGTCGATACTCTCCTTGTGAATAAGTGACTTCTCTCTCTCTCTCTCTAGCACTCCCTTATCTGAAAAGCTTTACTCACACTCTCCTGTGTGCTTTCACTATCTTTGTTAGCAGTGATGTTTTCCCACCCTCTTTTCCTCTCTTCCTTCTGACTTTCTCTCTCTCTCTCTCTCTCTCTCTCTCTCAGCCACGTGATCGTTTCCTTCTCCCTTCCTTCCCCTCTCTCCTCTATCACTTTATACAAACGTATGTGTTTGTGTGTGAGATCCAAGTCCAGTTCTCTCTCGTTGGCCTTCTAATGCACCTATGTGTCTGCTCTTGTTGTGTTTCTCTCTCTCTCTCTCTCTACCTTTTCTAGCTGTCGCATACCTCAACTTATCTTACTCCATGCCTCTGGCTTACTTGCCCTTATGCTCCCATGGCAGCAACACATTTTGAACAATGAATTTTAGCGTGTGCTTTATGTAAATACAGACAACAATGTGTGGTAAACTGCCAGATCAACGCGTGTATTTACACAAACCCTTCCTTTGACCGTAAATGGAGGGTCTTGATTGCCTTGATTTGGGTGGAAACATGGATCTGGTGTTACGTCTGGCGCCTTCTGCACCGTGTTTACACAAAATAAATAGGGTTTATGTGGTATGTTTGTGTGCTTACTTCATTAGGCTACTTTAGTTCACATTACAAGAGGGCGTGTATGGGAGCCATTGCAGCCCATGGGGGCCCCTTATATAACCTGAAAGCACCTTACTAATAATAATAAAGATAATCGTGTGTATAGGTGCCAGGTGGGCAGGTGATTGGTAACGCACCCGTGAGAAACACGGTTTTTATGCTTCACACTTCACAAAACATTGAACAGAACGGTTGACCAAACACTGGTTAACATCTGGTTAACACACCAAACAAGTAAAAGTTATTCACAAGCGTGTATTATTTGTTTTGGCCGTCGGGCACGACCCACTGGGTGACACCCAGTGGGTCCTGCGGTCTGACCAACAGGTGCGGCGTTTGAATTCTTTGTTGTTATCTGACACTTTGGGCAAATAGCCACTACAGTAGTAGGCCTGTAGTAGTAGTAGTAGTACTAGTAGTAGTAGTAGTTGTTGTAGTATTATATATTATCATAATATCAATATGAATATCCATTACTACTACTAATTGTGTGACTGAGTTAATAATCTTTCAACAGATTTACCAAAACATACAATAAATACAGCAATAAAACATTCATAAACCGGCCCTGGGTCATGCATGGTATTTATTCTTATACTCACTTGTACAAAAAAATGTTTTTCCAATATATTCTTCACCATAGAAATATACGTCTAAATACAGGACTGGGTTTTCTCACAGTGTGCCATGGTGTCAAAACAACAACAGCACCACCACCACCATCGGTAGTGAGCAGTAAAAACCCGCAGGATCTGGTTTTTGTCTCCAGTCGCTACCCAGAGAGGAGGAACTGGATTGGCCGGACTGGCAGGTTTGGCTCACTCATGCATGTCTCCCTGCACTGAACATCCTTGTTGAACGGATATGAAATAAAGAGGGCATGTTGGTGTTTTCTTGACATACCTGCTGAATGACGTGTGATCATCATATATGGGCGGTGATGTCACCGCGATTAAGCGGAACGAAACTGGGCTGACTGGAAACCTTAAGACAACACTGGTGCTTCTGAAGACTTGGTGTGTGTGTGTGTGTGTGTGTGTGTGCGTGCGTGTGCAAAGCTGGTGTTGCTAGAATGAGTTCATTTGTGTATGTTCTCTATATACTATCTTAATACTCCAAAAATATTGTAACAAAAATTAAAACAAAAAACTGATGTCATTTACATTTGCGCATGTTTTCCTTATAAAGAAGTCACAGTATTTTTTCCCCAGTTTGTGGCAGGGAAGGAAGGATAATGTGAAACATTACTGTAGTATATTTATATATATATATTTTGGTGTGTGTGTGTGTGTGTGTGTGTACACACGTATGCATAGCATGAGTTTGTGATCCTGGGGATGAGCAGTTCACATGAACTCCAGTCTGTTGCACAGTGAAAAGAGTCTTTGGTGTTTGTCGTCCCAATACCTGTGAGTACACGGTGTCCCTTCCCTTCTCGTACTTCATAGTGGTACGTAGAATCAGGTCTTTTTTTTATTAGTGAAAAAAATATTTGTTGTCATAAATCTGACATTTTGTGGTTTTGTTCTCTTCATCTTAGCTTTGTAGTGTGTGTGTGTGTGTGTGTTGTCAAAAGTCCCTGGGGGGTCAAAGTGCAGCTTTCTCAGTGTCGAAAAGGATATTCCAAAGAACAGTTTAGTTGAAGTATATTTGCTCATTGGCAGTTCTCAATATCTCCATTTCCATTCATTCAAATATGCATAGCATGTCCATTCAGTTAAATATGGATAGGATATCAAGCTGTTACCAGGTAGAACAGCTAGACATGTTCTGTTGCTAACTGTCCACAAAAGATTCACTTTTTGTGAAAGCCGATGTTTCACTAACAGTTGAAATGTAGTTCGGTCTCTGTCTCAGTTGTAAAAAAAAATCAGGAGAAAAGGTTCTTCAAAAGTAAATCAAGTGAAACAAAACATCACATCAAAACACACATCACATACTCTGTGTTGGTTGTGTAATATCATTATTATAGTTAGCAGATCTGTCTCGTAGTGCTTCTGTTGTGCTAGTTATTTCACAAAGAACATAAAGAACCCTCAACACAAAGCCAATTCATAACACGGTACTGCTTAAGCTGCAATGAAGGCATTATGACTTGCCATTACCCCAATCTTCATCCATAAATTATGATTTATGGATCTCTCAAATCTTAATTTATCTTACATTGTGGAGTAGGGGTGTAACCGTTTAAACGGTTAAACGTTTAACCGAAATTGGGATCGGTAACCGTTAAGAAAAAGTCACGAACCGAAAAACGGTTTTTTTTTTCTTCATAAAATTAAAATCACTGTGCAGTTAAAAAAAACCTACCACTAACAGGTCTCGATCATCATACAATTATAAATACCTAACAACAATGTTGTAGTAGGAGAAATTAATCTTTCAAATTAGTTAGCCAGGGATTTAAAAGCGCTCCGCATAGCGCATAGGGCTGCTCACTAGGGGCCGCTGACAATAGCCCACGCTAAGCCAAGGACATTCGTCTGTCTTGACAAATGTTAATTGTCATATTGAGTCCTATTTATTTTCTGTTTTTCGAGACGTCATGTTTGTTATGGCGTTTTCATAGAGATCGAATCAGACTTGTTGTGTGCGTGTTTTTGGTTCGGTTAAGTTTGACATTAAACTAAAACCTTAAACTAAAATGTGTTCTGTTCATAACTTAGTATAGGCTAGGCCTATTATTTTATTTAGCCAATAGCAACAAAGTGCGTGAATGTAGGCTATCATCAAAACGAAATGCTCCACAGCAATTGTTTATTAAACTTTTTTCTCTTTAATCATTG